>KN480828.1:30891-121252 GCA_000787095.1 Periophthalmodon schlosseri
TCATCGTTTATATTGGAGATGTACAACACAAGACCCACCACTAGGGACAGACCTGAGCGGAGCACGTACAAAATACACTATTGTTAAGTAAAAATAGACCACATCGAACTTGAAAAGGTGAGGACGAGCTGTGCGACCTGATAAGATGAAAAAGATCCCGGAGACAAAGGCCAGGATGGTGCGGTGTGGCCGAATGTGTCCGATGTTACTCAGGATAAAACCGATGAACATGAAGAACAGGCTGACCAGAGGGAAGGGAGTGGCGGAGCGGATCATCTCTGAAAACACACAAACATATCAAAACAAACGATCCGAGAATAACATGAAAACAGCAGCAGCAGGACATATGTGAGCCCCCTGAGCCATTGTGCTTTGTGTAGCAGTTATAGTTGTCCATGTACCCAAATGCCCTGTGCCTTTGGAGAGAGACGAGTGAGTCTGAGTGGTCCTGACAGAACAGCAGGCTCTGATTGAACCCGCTGAGCCGCTCCGTACCACTGCGCACAACAGGGGGCACCGCAATCAAACTGCATCCAGACAGCTCGAACTTCAACTCAACGAAATAAATAAATAAATCCTCCGTCTACGGCACAGGTAACATAATAATGGACAAACCAATCCTGATCCTGACCTTGATCTCCATGTCCATTTTAAAGAAGACTACGTTTACAAGACTATTCCATTTAAAATATGTGACCCATGAAACATGTCCTAAAATGGAGATGGCGTAAATTCAGCCTGGAAGACCTGACTCTGCTTCTCCAGAGTTTACCTGCTCCTCAGCCTTCATCACCTCCTCCTATTCCGTCCAATCAGTGCCCAGTCTGCCCCATTTAAACCCCCATCGCGGATTCACGGCCTCTTCAGTTTGTGCGGCGCCCCACCACCTCCCCAGCACCCCCTCGGCTCCCCATCATCTCGTCGTCCCTTCACTCGCCTCAGCCTTTCCTCTACCGCCTCCAGTGTCCAGGCCCCGGGAGGAAGACATCTCCTAAACGTCATCTAACTGGCCACGCCCCTCATCGCAGTGTCTTCTGCCGGGGTCTGAGCGCCGAAGAAAACTCGTTCAGTAAAGCTTACAAATACTTTTCTTTCGTGTCTGTCTGAGTCTTTCCAGGTTGAAATCTGGTTCTAGACACACAGCTGATTCTGTCTGTCATGATGGTACAACTGAAACTTGTTCAAGGGCAACGTGGCATTTCAAACATCTGGACAGATCGTTACGTTGTGCTGCTCGATGCACAAACAGACCTGATATAGACCCACATACTTACTGAGCACACTGACGGTGGACTCCGAGGTGATGTGGACGTTGGTTGGCATTACATACTCTATAGTGAAACACCTGCCTTTTTCATCCCCTGTAGAAAAAAACAAAAACAAAGCATCATCCTCTGTTAAAGGAATCACCATATCTCAGCTATGAAAAAGTGAGGTCTCAACATTACAGTTCAAACAATGTTTCCATCACTTAAACATGTGAGAACAAGCAGCATAAGCTTTGGCACCTCTCTTGCTTGGCTTTGACGCTAAGAACTAAGTCTGGCTCCCACACACAAAAGGTGCGAGGTGAGCTCTGTCTCTGCAAAGAAGGAAGGATGTTACACAAGCAAATGGCCGACAAAAGCGTCTGCTCGAGAATTAAGGTTCTGGTCAATAAAACTGGCTCACGTTTGAAGGTGCAAGAAGGGGAAATATTCAGATTGTCAAATACCATCAATATAAAGCTTATCTGGACTTCCTCACAGAGCAAGAGTACTGCAGTTTTTACCATTTCAAAAGTACATGTAGTGTCCATCTGTGCAGAGAGGCAAACAAAGCGGGTCAGGGACAGGCAAATAACCCTTTACACGAGCCAGATTCCTTTATCAGTGTGTTTCTCCACATTGAAGAAAGAAATAAGGGGGATGCTGCTGAACATTTTCATTCTCAACATAAATAAATACAGTAATATAAGTGAATTATAGTTTGCCCACAGACCCCGAGGGCATATTGAACCTCTGAGCTGTGGGTATAGATCCTATAGATGGTTCACACCTAAACACCCGATACAATCCAAACCCATCAATGCCGCAAACCGCAGAGCCCTATTTAGCACGAGTCACAGCGTATAGATGGTGAGCACGTTTCTGGGTCAAACAACCATCATGGAGTTAAGTGAACAATAAGACCACTGACACACAACACTACACCAGCTATGAAGCTTTTGGACATAGAGGGACAGGAGTGGCTCAAAGTGAATATCTACTTTACAGTTCAAAAAGGAAAAAACTTGTGTATGAATATTACGTTGCCCCGTTTGCACTGAAGAATGGGTCAAATGCAGAAACAGCTTAATACAGTTTTATAGCAGCACTTACTCCCGAAAGCCATGTTTAAGACTTAACTTTTCTTTGGTCACAGTGTTACATTTGGCTCTGTAGCCTGTAGGTTTAGGTCAGTTAGCAGTGAGATCATTAGAGCCAAAGGAGGGCAGCCTACTCAGCGAGAAAGCAGTGATGCACGATATAAGCAGAAGTTCAGTCTCGACAAAACACTGCACATATAGATGTAGTCTCCATTAACACACAGTACAATCAAATTCATATTTTTTGTGAGTTATTAAAGAAGCAGATCACTACACCTCTGTATGGGATGATACTGCTCTATATGCACTGTATCTGTAGTCGTTAAATGAGTCACTCTGTTCTTAAATCTAGATAAGATACTGTTGACAGTTCTCCTTCACAAATGTAAGTGTGTGTGTGGTACCAGCCATGAAGCAGACCCTCCACAGGCCTGAGTGCAGCGACATGCGGATGTCCGCGCTCTGGTTCAGGGGCAGGATCACCCCCTCCTCCAGGTACAGCCAGTAGTCTGTGCTCACCGCGATACCCAGCAACCCCAGGCCGCACACAGCGAACACGCTGCTCAGCAACGTCAGCGCCTTCCTGCCACATTGGCTCATACCACAGCCTCAACAGCAGGGGGCGCTGCCAGGAGAAAAGAGGGCGCTGAAGAGCAAGAGAAGAGAGGGACAGTGGGTTAGGGTTATGACATTATTGGCGCTAGTCTACAGTATTTTATATGCACTGAGTTATAGCCTGGCCAGACAAGACCACACACTCAAAGAAGTGCACGGTCAGCTCCTGACAAATAAAAACAGAAGACAGTGATAAACAGTGACCACTGTTGAATGACACTTATAATAAGTATATACTTCATAATACGAGGAGGTCAGGTGACAGGAAGTATCTTCTATATTTGAGAGACATGCGCTGTAAATATATTTATATTTAGGGTTCGAAGGGGCTGGCTCGCCAGGTTAATACCACAGTGGTAACTGCTGCAAAAGTGTGGTTTGAACCAGGTCTGTTTAAAGCTGGAGCAGACGTGAGTGTCTGAGGTCCGAGCAGCTGCGTGCGCTTTGACACCTCTTTCACTGAAGGATTTCCACTGGGAGACAGTTAAAAGGCCTTAGGCTCTGTACAATTGATGACATTTTCTGTGTGAATAAACTCATAGGTCAAAAAGCTGTGTCCCATCTGCAGACTGCATCTCCAAGAGACAAAACAACACAGAAATATAAAAAGGTTACTGATGTTGTGCTCCATCCCTCCATAGTAAGTATGTTTTACAAGAGGACAAGAGGAGAGTGATTTGTGTGTTTGAAATGATGTTAAATTAGGCTACTGTGTTATCAAAAGACAATTTACTAAATGAGATTTGTTTACAAGATTGATCTAAAATAATAGTTAAATTGTATCAACTATGAACCACTACTCTGAGCAGGATTTTTGTTTAAAAATAGATTTTTCATGCTTACTTGAATTTATGATTGAGTACATTTTTTATCATTTTTACTTTGGTACAAACTTTCAGTTTCTGAACACTCAGTATGTGCGTTTCACAGTAATAATGAGTGGTGGGATGTGTTTTGGTGACTGTGCTGTTCTGAAGCAGAAGATTCTGTGTCTATAAGGAGACCAAAGGACACTGCCCCGACCTGCCTAAAAAGGTACAATATAAAAGCAATTTACCCTGAGTGTAGCAGAGGCACCGGTCTAACAGTGCACTCGTTCACTTAGTTTGTGTTCTACTTTCACTTTTGGTTCAAAAACAATGTACACAGTACATCCACTTAGAATGTCAAATGATGCTATGTATGTCACAAAACAACAAATGCCTCGTGGCCATAGCGGCTTGTCAAAGCCTGATCTTGTCATATCTCAGAAGCTCAGCAGGGCCAGGCCTGGTTAATACTTGGATGGGAAACGGGTGGGAATATCAGGTGCCACAGTGGGGCGCCAGTGCCAAAAACTATTGTTGTGTCCTTTGGCAAGACTCTTCACCCACATTGCCTAGTATGAAAGTGTGTGTGTCAGAGTTGGTGGTGGTCGGAGACGCCGATGAAGTGGATTGGCAGTCTCACTTCTCTCAGTCTGCCCCAGGGCAGCTGTGGCTACATTAGTAGCTTAAAATCACAGAGTGTGGAATGACTGAATAATGCTCTGTAAAGTGCTTTAGTTGTCCTAAAATGTCCTGAAATAATTCATTAATTAATTAAAAATATCTTTCCAATGGCTTTCTTATTACCGGTGCAAGTTCGGTAACTGTCTCTTTGTGAACTGTATGTGATGATGACTTTTGCAGAGGAATGCTCCTTCTTTAAAATTCATCCCATTGTAGAGAATTTTAGGATTGATTTGCACTGCATTATAAAAAAACAACCAAAAAAAACAACCACATAGACAGTAAAAACAAAGAAAAACTAACAACTGTTCTGTGTTGTATGTTTTTATATTCTTTATAATGTATCTATTTTAGTCGAAGTTTGATTCATTGTTTGATGTCATTTAAACCACATTTATAAGATTATGTTTTTACGTCTATATAATCTGTTAGAGGTTTAGATTTGAATAGGCTACAAGAAATCTCCCAAAGGATTTTTTTACTTTGATGTTGTCATTTTAAAAGTTTCTGTTTTCCAGAGCAAAAGACAGATATAAGGCAGATATAAGGTGTGGCGACAGCTTTTTGTTCACTTTTAGTCTTTGACTGTTACAGCACTGACTGTGGCTCATACTCTTCAATCATTCAAATGCTGCTTTCTTTAAAATGCACCTACCTCCAGCAGCGCAATAACAAGCTGCTATAACCTCCATGCATCTAAAGACCCAAACACAGAATACAGTGTTTGTAACTGGGCTGTCGGTCAGTAAAGCTAATAAACCCAACATTTTCTTTGTTTAACCTGGTGCTGTTGATGCCACATGTGGAGTGGCTGACCCTGTGTGGGCGGTGCCATCTATTTCCTGGAGACAACAAAGCGCGCCCCATCCTCCTGCTGGAACATCACATCATCTTAATTGAAAGGGGCAGCTCTCTGCATATAGACCAAGCCCGTTTCATGTGCATCCAAAAACAGCTCTCATCTCTCGCTCACAACAAATGTGTTTTGGCTTCTGTTCAGATCTTCATCTGCATCGCTAAAATGCCATATTGTTTTTATATCTTCATTTTTCCAGGGCAATGTATGAATAAAACATGAAGGACTCCAAATAAATGAACTCCAAATAAGTTAACTCCAAATAAACTGACTCCAAATAAGTTAACTACAAATTTGTTAACTCCAAATAAGTTAACTCCAAGAAAATTAACTCCAAATGAGTTAACTCCAAATAAACTAACTCCAAATAAGATGACTCCAAATAAATTAACTCCAAATAAATTAACTCCAAATAAGATAACTCCAAATACATTAACTATAAATAAGATAACTCCAAATAAACTGACTCTAAAAAAGTTAACTCCAAATAAGACAACTCGAAATAAGATAACTCCAAATAAATTAATTCCAAATAAGACAACTCCAAATAAAATGACTCCAAATAAGATAACTCCAAATAAGTTAACTCCAAATAAGTTAAGTCCAAATAAGATGACTCCAAATAAGATAACGCCAGATAGGTTAACTCCAAATAAGATGACTCCAAATAAATTAACTCCAAATAAGTTAACTCCAAATAAGATGACTCCAAATAAGTTAATTCCAAACAAGTTAACGCCAAATGAGATGACTTCAAATAAATTAACTCAAAATAAACTGACTCCAAATAAGTTGATTTCAAATAAGTTGACTCCAAATAAGTTAACTCCAAGTAGGACAACTCCAAATAAGGTAACTCCAAATAAGATAACTCCAAATAAGATGACTCCAAATAAGATGACTCCAAATTAGATGACTCCAAATAAGTTAACTCCAAATAAGACAATTCCAAATAAATTAACTCCAAATAAGATGCCTCCAAATAAGTTAACTCCAAATGAGATGACTTCAAATAAGTTGACTCCAAATAAGTTGACTCCAAATAAGTTGACTCCAAGTAGGACAACTCCAAATAAGATGACTCCAAATAAGTTAACTGCAAATAAGATAACTCCAAATGAGATGACTTCAAATATGTTGTTTGGTTAATGTTAATATGTTATGTATGTTGGACACAAAAGATCTGTGACTGACATGTTCCATTGGTTCCACAACACATGCACTTCCTCATTCAGCTTTATTCGTTTAATTGGACTCATTGGGTTGAAATAATTAGATTTTTTTGGGCTTAAATTATACACGTTGAACGGAAATTGTAATGTTTTATTAGTGTTAGCATTCTGAATAACGGTGAAACCATTATACTAAGATTAAGGCTGAAGGCTGGTTTTGGAAAAAAAAAAACACACACATTGATGTTTTAGGAATCTGTTCAGAATGCACTTTTTAACCTGGGAGAATTAAGATTTGAGAAAAGAATCCGATGTTTTTCAGAACATGTTTGTAGAGGTTTGGACAACAGGGTTAGGATATTTTGTGAAATGCTTAATGCTTGTGATTTGCTCATTTCAACCATTCAAATTGTGATTTGATGGCAGTCATAATTAAAACCCTTAAAACTCCCAGATGAGTCAAATACCACATAAACTGTTCTGCTCTTCTCTCACCCGATTTCCAAAAACATTTGAGTTTAACAAGCTCAAACCTCAACACTCTCTTGACTCCACTGACCCCTCACATTATACCTGCGCTCATCATTGTGCTGTTTGTTGTTGGTTTAGAGACACTCGGCTCTGTCCAGACTCGTCGTCAAGGCAACACAACACAAGGAGGCCTCCGAATTAGACAAGCACGGATGGACTGAAGAGACATCACAAAACATGACTTCCTAACAATACTGAATTTTACATGAAGAAATAAAACACATAGAGAAAGAATATATATATACACACACACACACACACACACACACACACACACACACACACACACACACACACACACACACACACACACACACACACACACACACACAGAATAGCACTTATTGTTGCGTTGGGTGCAGTTACATGATATTATCAAAATTAGGACAAAAGTACATTTCTTATTTTTAATAGACAAAATTTTGAAAATAAAACAAAGTGAAATCCACATGGGAAATTAGTAAAACAGAATTGTGTTCAAATCTAATACGCAATGCACGCGCACCCGGGCTATATGAACTCAAACCGCAGCCTAATTAACTGCACTGAGTGGATATTGCGTTGGTGCAATGAATAATCTTTGGTTACAGTACCCGTTTGAAACAAAATTATAGTGTAATAGTATGAGTATAACAGTCTGAAAGCAGTGCAGTAACAACGGGAGCGTAAACCATATGTTCTCTATAGGTGAAAACAAAGCGCGTGCCGTGACACTGTATCTCTTATGGGCTGCGTTTCAAAACCTGGCATTCTCCAAACAGTTGATAGTAGGCTGTTTACATTGTCTGTATGTTCTGGGCAGCTGTGGCGCGCGCATTTGGACATAGGTAAACAGCACCTTTGTGTCTCACTCAGGGCCATTAAAAGCCGTTACTGTTTTCGGAAGTTCGGGTCGCTGTCCGCGGTGCTGAACAGAATTCATATAACCTTAAGATACTATATTTATGTCATCTGGTTAGTTAAAATATAAAACCAAACAACCTGGCTGTCTCACAGATGACATAAACAAAAAGATGGGTTTTTCATTTTCAGAAGTAAGTCTAGTAAGTCAAGCTGATTATCTATAGCAGCGTCCCATGTTAAATATAATAATAAAGTGGTCGCTCACAAAACTTGTTCTGAAATAAAACTGTATGAAGATGTAGAAAAGTGTATATTTACCTCCTATAAGAGAAGCGCAGATCAAAAACTGTTTGCCCTCCTCAGTATCCCCTCCTCTGGTCTCTGCTCTTCTGCTCACTCCGTGCTGATGTTTTGGGGCTCAAGTTTGGCGCGTAAGCCGAGCAGGATCCGTGCAAACCGCGACATCTACTCTGAGGCGCTAGCACTGTGCGTGGCGCGCTGCACGTGTGGCTCCTCTAGTTCTGACGAGGCTCCTCTCCTCGGGATCCTCCCTCGTGCCAAGGCGCAAACAGCGGGTGCGCTCATGTGAGTTGTGCGTGTTAGAAGTGCTCCGTCACGTAGTTGTCTGCATAACCTTTAGTCTGTGTTTGTCCGCGCGCCACAGAGACCACAGCTTCCAGTGAATGAACTAGGTCCACGCGCCTCTGGCTGTGTGGACCCTGACAGCTGCGCCTGGGGTCGGGCCAGTCCTGGCGCGCCCAGCAGGTTTAATGTTAGCATTTAGGCTGAAAACTTGCAAAGAGAGGTCAAGAGTCCGTTTGTGTCCTCCAGCTGTGTTTCATTGTTGCATAAAACAACATTATGTGATATTAGTATTACACACGACTACTGCAGTAGCTCCACTTAAAGTCAACACAAATAGCCCCAGGTTCAAACGAGATGCTCATTAACTGAACAGCAGTTACATTTTCTGTGCTAGATTTTTCTTTTTTTTTTCCTTTTTGAACAGAACTGTCCGTGGTTCTGAATGGATCCTTGCAGTACAAAGTGTCCCAGGACATATGGGTGTTCAGGGTCTGGTACATCACACGTGTGTAGATGTACACAGAGGACTGAAGTCATCAGAGCAGACTGAGTCGTCTCTGCTCAATGATCACGCTTCACTTCAGAGGTCGCTCAGTTCAAACTTTTTATGATCCTTCATCTGCGACTCTTAGTGTTTGTTTTAAAGACTACAGCTCTTAGGGAGGTGTAATGGACAATATGTACCAGTGAGAAAACATTCACGCAAAGTCAGTTTTAACATCTTTAAACAGTTTTAAATCATGTTAAAATGCACATATATATTGTATGAAGGCAGTTATCCAAGGGTGCAGTCAGCGCAATCAGCCCAACCATATTAACTGGATGTAAATAAATACACATGATCACGGAGCCACAGTCATTATCTTGGTAGTTCACCCTCCTCTGCCTTCAGCTGCACACCCTCCTACTAGAGGAGTAGAGAAAATACTCCAAGTCCAAACGCCCACACAGTCACACAAACACCTCTCCACACTGTTTACTCACAACAAACTGCGCAAGTCCAACACAAACGACGCATTCATTTCATGTATAGATATTTATTTGCATTATTATACATTAGGTACAAATAACACAATCGGTTACAGGTGAAGAAGCTCAAATTGGTTAAACTAGGATTCAGGCAAACGTGGAGGAACATACACCCAATACAAAATACAATATCGTCTTTTCATACTAATGCAAGTGTATACTGCGTGTAGTTTCTGTACAGGAGACCAGGACGACTCAATTTGACTGAAGCAATAAGAGAAACGCTGTGGATTGAACGATAAGGCATTTCTGCATCGACCCTCTGATCAGTCACGTGGGAATCGGCTCGGACACGGCGTGGATATGAGCACGTGGATTCAAACTTAAAACAGAACAATTATTCATCATTTCTACTGTAATAAGGATGACAATAGATTTCTAATGGCTTTCTTGGGCAGTGAGAACATAAACAAGAGTTAAAGTTAGAAGAATTGGATTCGTCTGAGGCACTGAGGAGCCGAAGGGAAGATGGGGGGTGGGGGGGATCAGTTGAAATGACATGGCTATTGTCCACATTCATTGTAATTGTTCTACGATAAATAAGAGCTGATGATGTCTGCTGTCTAAAGAGGAAAGGCACACTATTGGGAGATTTGATAAGCTTGTAAACTCTTAAAGGGACCGGTCACATTTAGAGCAGTGTTCAAGTGTAAGTCACTTCCGATGATGAATGATATTAAAAATTCAATAAAAATGAAAAATGTTTATATTCTAGAAGGATGCAAATTAGAAACAGACTCACATCAAACCTAATAAAAATCCAGGTGTGGTAAGACATATGGCAGGCGACGGCTAAAGGGACAGTCTCTACAGCTGCAGACGGCAGCTGTGGTCGTGTGGGTTTGGCACAGGCAAAAGTTTATCAAAAGGACAGAACAGGAGGCAGGAGACATTCCTCAAGCATCAAATATTAAAGGGCAACAATAAAACACAGTTACAGCAAAGTAACATTAAGATCACTGACATAAGTATCAGAGTCAGGGCTGTGTAAACCTCTGCTATTGTACTAAAACATCTCATTATTTTAAACCCACAACAACATTAACATCAGTAGATTATTGACCCGGGCGTATCATATGGCTGTAGTATGATCGGGTGGAATGGCCTCTCCTTCATTTGTACATGCAGCACGTTTGCTGAAGCAGACGGTGGAAGACTTGAAGATTATGACCAGGTTCGCTTCTCTTAATGACTTATTACTGAACATTGAAAATGTGTTTGTATTTTGGGTAAGAGCATGCTTCAGCCAGGCTCATACCTGAAAGCATGCAGCATTCAGCTGGTCACATGCATCAGCGGTCTACTGGCAGCATGCAGGAACAGAAGGACACGCACCCAGGTTAAACTAGCGCTCATTAAACAGTGTAAGCGCTCATAAAATGTGCCAAAACAAGTCACACACGTTTGTCTCCTAACTTCAAATATCTGGACTAAACCTCCAGGAGTGAGCAGTTGGACTGGGCAGTTTCTCGTGTATTTTCGCACATACACATATTGTTAGTTTAGCTAGTTTATGTATTAAAAGCACATTCAAGTGTTGGTATAAAAATGTAAGTTGCAATAATCGTCTAAATAATGATTATTTACAAAGGTGTTATACACTGATCTCTCTTACAATAAAATAGTTTTTCTAATGGAAAAATATGTAGGAAATCACAAAAAGAGTAGTTTACCTGAATGAAAAACTAAAAGGAATTAAAGTGGCTATTCTCTGGACTAAAGAGTCTACCCAGCTAAACTAAAGATGGATTATATTAATAACAATTCCACACTGCATCTATTGGGACAGTGAGGCGAGACTGCAGAGGGGGGACGACAGCGGCCAACACTGAGTCTATCGGACATACTGTAAACATGTAGAAGGTAAACAGGAGAATGCTCTTGTGCACGACATACTGAGAAGGTGACACTGGCCACCACAATGAAAACTTATTATCATTTCCAACTGTGCAGTCCAAAGTGTTTTACAGGCTGTTTACACCCACTATACACAACGTAACCACAAAGTATGTGCCGTAACCAGGGGAGTCGACAGGTGGGGACAAAGGGGTCTGCTGTCTCGGGTCCTAAGGTCTTAGTGGCCCAGAGCTGGACCCTCCTCCTATTCATTTATATTAGAGGGGGGGGCTCATGTGAAGCTTCTTGCCCCAGGCCCCCAAATTTCTGTCGACGGGCCTGTTTGCAACTCATCTAATTCAACCCAATTTAACCCAGACTTCACTCCTCACACGAACCCCCTAATCAACATTTATATGTAGAATTATACAGTAAATTCAAAGTTTAAAATTAGTTAATTAAAAACTGGTAAACAGGAGACACAGAATCACATAGAACTCATCGCGTGCACCACCACTCCTTCATATTTGGCTAGAGCGTCTGTGCTACCAACATAATCTTGATTTTGGTACATTTCGTTTGTTTGGTGATTTTTTTTTTTCAGGCAAATTGCACAATGGAGGCGAATAAAACCCATGCTAAAACCGTCCCTTTAATATCACGTTTCTGACACCGGCATGGAAGTCTGGCACTGTACCACTGTATCTCCAGGTCATGTTACATAGCACATAGTTACATGCGTCTCATTAGTTACTACTTTAGTTCACTACTGTTAACGATGAGGAAATGCTTTATTCTACACTTGGAGTAAATCTAGTCTGAAGGCGTCGTCTTATGGAGTTAAAATGGGGACACGTTTTGGCCTCTTCATAGACAGTTGTCGAGGGAGGAGTACATGAACTGAGGGTTGATGAAGGAGAAGCCGGCGAACTCGGCCTGGTCGATGTTGGCGATGACCAGCTCGTCCGGAGGGGTGAGCTGCGGCTGCGTGCGCGTGAAGAACTTGTCGAAGTTTTCCGCCCCTTTGCCGCACTGTGAAAGAGAGATAACAGTCAAGCACCAGACACGTGTTAACAATTGATACTTTGCGGCGACATCGCACTGGGGGTGTGCTACGTGTAGCTCTGATGGCGGAATGTTCAGCGGTTACCACGGTGACACAGTGAGCGCATTAGCAAACATCGTCAAAAAAAAAGTATTAAGATTGTCTGAAAACTCAAGGAAAAAATGCAAAATGGGTTTAAACAACACATTTTCAGGAGCCTGTGATCAACACGAGCGTTCGTGGTCCTGTTTAGGCGTTTGCGTTTCAACAAAAAGGTGAGAGTGACTAACTGAAAAACTGACGGCTAATGCTAGCTAGTGTGCGACTGTAATTTTATGTGCGAGAGACTTGTTCAACAGCACAAATCATCTCACCTGTTGCAGTTCTTTATGGTCAGATTGTTAAAATAAAGCTCAGATTAAAGTCTAACAAAGCCTCAGACAGAGCATGCCTACAGTTAGCATCACACCCCCAGGGAATGTTGATGACATCAGCTGCAAAGTATCAATAAAATGACAAGAAAAATACACATTCATTCATTTATATACATAAGAAGTACGACTATATTTCAAAACAACACATGTGTTTATACATTTGTGTATAATTACTGAACAGATGTGATTGTGTCTGTGCTTTGTGGAGTTACACATGCAGATTCCACCATTTTCAGACCGGCCAACAATGCACTCACACCTATCATGCGGCAGATATTGGATGCACAGAGCCATCAATAGAGCAAGTGCTGTATACAGTATGTACAAAAAGGCCCTGGGTCAACTACTCACATACAACACATGTAACTTACTGAGGGCAGCGTAGAAGTGACATGAATCAATTAACTCTCTGCTTATGCAATACAAAAATATATATGTTTAAAATGGCACTACCATCACCAGGCACAGTATATAAAAGCAGTACCACAAATAGAACTGACATATAAACACATACCCAGCACACATCCGCCCCTCTGCAAGTAACAACAAGCACTGAGTTCAGACCTCGTCCAAGTGCACATCCCCACTCTCTCAACTCGCATTTGTGGTAGGGCATCAGTTGTAAATAGCAAATGGTTGGGGTAACGTATGAAAAAAAATGGGCCACTGTCAATAATCTCTGGCCGGTGCAATGTATCACGGAGATCAGCGTACGTGTGATCTTAAAATGCCACCATCACGCAAGGTTAAAGAGGTCACAGAGGCCTCTTGACTAACTAACAGGTTTCAAACATCAATTTCATCTGAGCTCTACAGAGAAGCTCTTCGTGACCTTTGCTGCCTGTTAAATTCTTCTTCGTCTGTTGGCATTTGGGCAGCGTCAAAGCCAGTGGGCTGTGACCCGTCTTGGAGACTCGTGACTCAGTTCCCCGCGTCTCAGGCATGTTTTGATCACAGCGCGGAGCAGCCAGTGTCAGACCCACTGTCTGTGAGCTTGTCCGATCATGTCTTTGTTACGTTCCGTAGAATAAAGACGCATCTCTGTTGATGCTTTGTGGTGACGTCACGCCGGGGGTGTTCTACATGCATGTCTATGGCGGAATGTTCGTCAGTTACCATGGTGACACAGCGCACACAGAAGTTTTTAGATCGTCTGAAAACTCAAGAAAAAATACAAAACGGACTTAAGCAACACATTTTCAGAAGCGTGTGATCAATATGAGCGTTTAGGTGTTAAGGTGTGTAATTTTCAACAAAAAGGTGAGAGTGACTAACTGAAAAACTGTTGGCTAACGCTAGCTAGCTTGTGACTATGATTTTATGTGTAAGAGGCTTATTTAACAGCGCAAATCAGCTGTAGTTCCAACTGTTCCAATCAATAGTTCCAATCTGTTGTAGTTCCAACTAAGTCAGCTCTTTGTGGTCAAACTGTGTCAAAACAAAACTCGGATTAAAGCCTAGCAAAGCCTCAGACACAGCAGTGCCCGTAGTTAGCATCACACCGATGTTGATGACATCAGTTCAGTTGGACTGTTGTTGAGACTGGATAAAACCTGTCAGGTGATGTAACACAAGTGAACACAGAGACATTGTGGTTGGATTTCTAAAGCTGACTTCTGTCACAAGCAGGTGATGTTCGCTCCGGGCCAGTGCAGACCTGTCAGCCTCTGTAGAAAGAAGAACCCACATCTCACAGACAGGGGAACAATGAGGCTTTAGTGTGCGCTTTGTTTTCTATCACAGATGCCCCGCCCGCACTGTGCCGCAGCACCACAAGACACCTGATGGGTAATAGCCAGAGTCCATCCACTGATGCGCCTGTCTACTTGTCTAGTCCCATCTGTCACTGACCAGTCAAGCGACGCCCGTGCTGACCTCTACACACACTCCCGCAAAATAATACTACAGGAAAAATACTCCTATAATAATGACTAGTTTAACACTTTTGTTTTTAATGTACCAGTTAAGGTCTCAAGCTGCTGTGCCTTCATATGGAGCATGAATCCAAAGGCCGATCACACAAGTTAAGTGTTGCACATGACCAAGTATTTCTTGTAGTACGTGTAGTTAAAGCAGTATTTTAGCTATAGAGTTTCCATAACACTGTTGCCTCGTCATGCAACTTCAAAGTACATTAGCCAGTTCAGTACGGCATGTGCAGCGCCCAAACTACCAGAGGGAACTTTCATTTATTTTCAATACTGGAAAAAGCTGGTTTAGCATGTTTAATTTTGTAATCCAGCCAAACCATGTGGGCTGAGACCAAAACCATCAGCTGCTCCAGTCCCTACATAGTGACATAGTGTCCTACATGGGTCTTTGACCTACTTTCCTCATGTTTAATCTCCTCCTTTGCTCTCCTGGCACACATGCTGCAGCGCACGCCTCTGCACTCAGGCATATTAAAAGAACACCCAGCCACTTAGCATGATAAATGGATGCTCCGTCGTCCTCTCCTCCTCCATAAAGCTACTGGCCCCAAACACACTTTGTCCTTGTACTAAACTTGTGTTTATAATCAGCACTGCTGTTTAACTATTGTCTAGGCACCAAGAGGATATTCATAAAACTGACATGTATTTCATAACAATTTGACTGCACATCCTCACATGCTAATTAAATAATCCATCACACCAGCACTTAGCCAATATTCCCACTATTAATGATGGGCTTCTCCTGACAGGACTCATTAGCAGATGTGATAAGTGGGTGGGTTTGTTAAACAGACACAGACAGTGATGTTTAGCTTAATATTTGTATATTGTACTGCGGTCAAAACACCTCTTGTTTGTTTGTGTTGGGGTCAGAGCACCTCTTGTTTGTTTGTATTGGGGTCAGAGCACCTCTTGTTTGTTTGTATTGGGGTCAGAGCACCTCTTGTTTGTTTGTATTGGGGTCAGAGCACCTCTTGTTGGAACTGCCCACAGTATTTGTATGTGTAAGGTAACTTCCATTTTTAACACCAGGTATTCAGATAATGCCCTTCACAAAGGGCCCTGCACCATAAAGAACAGCTGCCTCACACATAGTTTTGCTTTCTGTAGTAAGATTTTGAAATCACACCATGACTGGAAACTTGTTATGCGTGTGTGTAGGTCTGGAGATTTGAGCTTGCGCAAGTCGATATCACTGTTTAGATTTTGAAGGGTTCTGTAAACAACAGTGTGTATGTGTATATAATAAGTTAGCTCTTGTACCCTACCGTCCTAATCAGACTGCTGTGCTCTCATTGTATTAAGTAATAACTTTTGATAAAATTTAGGTTGAAAGATAAATCATTTATGAAATCACACTCAGGCTTTGAGCTAGTATAAGTTGTGTGCACTAGACATCCCTTTTGAACCTACACCACATATCCAGGCTTGGCACAGACACAGAGTACAGTCTCTTGTGATGTTTTTAGCTGCATTTTTATCCTGGAGAAAAACAACAACAAAAAAAACTAAAAAGAACTGCCAATGCCAATCACTGCAGTTCTTTGACTTACACTACAAAAGAATGTAGTTCATGTAAGAAGGCCAAGAGAGGAGACAGATCTGCTTACTCAAGTTATATGTGTCAGTCCTTCTCCTACAGCTGCACTCACAACTCATCAATATTCCTCCATATGAACTCCCTGTGTGTGTGTGTGTATATGTGTGCGTGTGTGTTATCCTTGGAACCCATCCCAACTTCACAGAACTGACTCAGACATCCCACATGTATTTTTGCTGCTCTCCCTCCCCTCGTTCAGAGCTCCCATCACTGCACATCAGCAGCTTTCGTCTTTGACCTACTTTCCCGGCGAAGCCCCGTGCCCCTCAGCCACAAAAATGGTCAGTCATCCACAAGTGTCCACTGACCGCGTTACGTCCTCGCGAAAAGTCCTCCTCGCGCCCCAACTGCACTTACAACGTTTTATTCTAGTCGCTGTCTGCATGTCTTCGGCAGTGCAAACTATAGATTCACACAGGCGCTAGAGAGGCTCAGCTGGAGGTGATATTGATTGTAATTTGGCTGCTGTCATGGGCGGATGAAGTGAGATTGAGCGGGCGAAAGATGGAGAGAAGAGAGAAAGAGGAGGTGGAGTAGATTAGAGGGTTAGATGCGGAGCGGGACGAGCGAGGGGTGGGTAATGACTGCTGTTTGCGCCTAATGGACCAACAGACCCCACTCTGAGCACCGCGGCACTCACATGAATATATAAGCAAGCGCCGTCCTTCTCACCATCCCACCACGTTTTCTGCCTTGTATCACACGACTTAAGACAAGTATCAGAATTTGGGATAAGATTTTGGTTGGATACCCTTCATGGCATAATATTTTTCTAACATTAAGTACACCCTTGGCTGATTTGCTCATGGTCTAGTCTGACAATTGTAACGATTTTTGTATTCAGATAAACGGCAAATGGTCACGTTTTTATGTAGCGCTTTTCCAACTTGAACGCGCTCAAAGCTATTTACATAAAGGAATCACTCACCCATTCGCACACACATTCATACGTGCGTCTTGCCCAAGGACACAACGACAGCATTCATCTGTAGGAGCTGGAATCACGCCGCCTACCCGTGGGTCGGTAGATCTGACCGCTCAACCGATGACCAACCTCCGGATCAGTGGACAAACACTTTGCCAACTGAGCTAATGTTTATGTTTTATAGAAACTAGAAAGCGACAGTAGCTTTGTAAGTAGAGCGTTTGTCGACTGATCCAGAGGTTGGCGGTTTGAACCCCGCTCTCGACATAAACGTCATTGGTTGAGCGGACAGATCCACTGACTCGCGGGTTGATGTTGTGATTCCAGCTCCCACAGATGAATCAGATGAATGCTGTTGCGTCCTTAGGCAAGACACTTAACCCACTTCGGTTGTGTGTGTGACTGGGTGAGCGGTTCCTTGATGTAAAGCGCTTTGACTGCCTTGAAGATGGAAAAGCGCTATATAAAAACGTAACCATTTACCAAATACTTGCAAATTGTCTAGTGGTTTTCTGAAAATGAGACGTAAACGCAACAGATCGAGCTCCTGCCAGTGCCTCTGTCCTGTCTTTCTCCGAACACTGCCATGCTAACAAACTCTCAGCGTGCATCCACTCAAACTTTAGCGTCAAACTTTTGCAGCGCTACTATGATATCGATTGCCTCCTGCGCGCCGACAGAGTGTGCGCAGCCGATAGACAGAACATGCGACATCTGCTCTTCCGTACAAGTTCAGCCTTTGTAAGCTCACTGCAGGCTGCTCATAGTTACAATCACACATGACTGCAGTAATTCACCTGTTTGGAGGAAGTGTGGCCCTTGAAGGTTGAAACAAAATGAAATTAGTACGATGAATTAAATGTAATGATGAAATGTGATGGAACAACCACACTCATGCACAGGCTCCGATCTCGCTTTAAGTTTCCCAAGCTCACTTTTGTATACAAGAGCGCTCCTGTGTGCGTGTTAATGTGCAGAAAGCATGTAGGCAGAAGATGTATACACCCGGGGGGGTTTAAAATGACTCGCACCTAAATCAGTGCTATAAAGACATCCATAATGAATCAATCTAGTATTAATTATAGATGGACAGACAGCGCATGGGGACCTTATACAGTGCAGATCACATACATAGCCAGTGGGTAGCAGCTGTGTTGTGGCTCCGCTGCTGTAAGCTTGACATCTGACCGACCTACATCCGCCCCTTATGTCGATCTGTTTGCCGTCAACACTTACAGCCATTATTACTCCCGATAAGGAGTAAATACATTTTCTACCGCAACTGTGTGCAATCAAAGAAAAGCCTGAATGTCAAACGTCCCTTGAACGCATCGCCGGCACACGCAGACAGTGCTACACAGTGGAAAAGTTTCGTTGAAATCCAGTCAGATTACATCAGCAATCTCTGACAGTGCTGTGAAAGATGGGGAAAGTATAAAGACTTGTGACAGTGGATTTAAATTCATTTTTTGTGTACTTTTAATACTGCAAAGGCGATAAGTTGGATCTATATAGATAATCTTCCATTATGGTGCCTGAGATATGGTCCAAGCAAACAGTGATATCCTTTTGTTACATCTGCAATATGTTTATTTATTATTGCATGTTTTTATTCGGTAACTAAACCCACTGCAAAATCTCCATGGAAACAGGATGAGAATAAGATGTTTTTTGGAAGCCCTTAGCCCTGTCTTCAAATTATAATGATTTTTGTTTTTAAAGCCTATTTATACAGCACTTTGTAGTCTCAAAATCCTCTGCCTTTCTAAAATAATATCTTTCCACAGTGTCAACTTCTCAGAAAATGTTAAAATTGACTGTGTACCGAACTGTACCGTTACCTCTTCCCATATGATTTATGATTATGAGACTGACGAACATACATGTGCATAAAAATGACAACTAACAGGCTCCGTGCACAGCAGCATGCTAGCTAGCTCACTGTGTCTCAAAGCTAATGCTAACTTTTATTAAAAGCGTAAAATCTAAAATAAACAACCTATTAAAATTAAAATAGATTAATGTAAAGACTACACCATTGTTTTTATATGTAGATTATATCAGTTTGTAGTGTTGTTTTAATATTTGTCATGCATCGAAATAAGCATTAGCATTAGCATTGAGACACAAACATCTGCCTTTCTAAACACAGAAGTGTCCGCTGAACTTTTCACCTCATTTGTTTAATCTTTAACGTGCTGTCAGAGACATGCACCTCAAGTCGCTGTCCACTGCCTGATCTTTAAATATTTATTCATTTTAGTGTGACCCGGCAAAAACCTCATAGAGATACAACTGGACAGGAAGTACTGATGCCAACAGTGAGGTTATCAGGTGCTGTTACTACAACTACCAACTATTATAACATTATTAAAACTAATGTTGTTACTACTATATCAGTGATGTGAGTCAACATTTCTTTCCAAACAAACATTTGCTTACGTTCCATAGATGGTTTGTGCTAATAGTGTTCTTATGGTAAGTTTTGTACATTCATTAAAATGATCATGGTGATTCCCATCAATCAAATCTACCTCTTGAGCTGATAAATGTGATCTTCATGAGGACTCGTGCTTTGTGCATGAGAGGGTGCGCGCACACTTCACTCACCACTTTGGGTTTGAACGGCGGCTGGATCTCTCGGTTCTGAAGGCGCTCCCAGTCGATGCGCCGGAAGAAGGCGTGCTCCCGAATGTCCCGCTCCCCCTCCTGACCACAGCCCAGACGCTTGGATGGGTGCTTGGTCATTAGCTGCAACAGAGGCAAGCACACACTTACCCTAAAGAATCTGACAGACACAGGCACAAGGGTGAAGTGACAGCAGCTGCAGTTAATATTCAAGAGAACTTTGGCTACTGGTTTTTGTACGGGTTGTTGGGTTGAAATGGTGATTAAGGACAATTTTGTGTTTGCCCAATAAAATGTTTTACAATAAGACGCACACAAGATGAATTTACCCAAAACATTGTCTGCATGTGTTTAAGATTAAGACTGAACCACGTTCTGATCTAATAAATATTATGTTTTTACAAATAAAAAATAGGTCACTGCTTAGACTGTGCCCCGCAACATGACCCCAGACAGAACAGAAGATGATGATGGATGGATTAACATTATAAATACTAAGGGAGTGTGCCATCACCCATAGCGTTCGGCCTCAGTCAAATGAAGCTCATCGAGGGTCTGGCAGTTGTGTGGAGAATTTGGAGGAGAGTTCCTTATTTGGAATTCTGACTGCGAGTATCATAGCAACCAAAGAGCCAATCCAGAGCGAAGCTGTTGAAGGTAAAGCCCACACCGCAGGTTTAGCAGGGAGCAGGTGCTTAGTAACGCTGTCAGTCAAACCTGTTGCTAACACTAGCAGTAGCAACCTTGGGGAAAGAAGGCGCCTGATTTGTCTGTTATTAATGTTCATATCTTGATTTATGGACAGAATACTGAAATAAAAATAACCCTAACCCAAGATCATGTAGAATGTAGAAACATTTTAAGCCCAAAATGACGAAACTCTCTGTTTTTCACTCTGTTTTTCAATAGGTCGATGCAGTCGGAAGCGCGCCCATGCTCACTTCCTATCTGGAATGTGGCGGCTAGCGCGTTAGCTATGTCCATTTATATATACAGTCTATGGATGTAACATTTAAGATTGAGAATCCATCTTTGTATGTGTTGCCACCAGTGCCATAAAACAAGCAGCTTATCCAGATGATGTCAGAGAAGCCATTTACAGCCTCGTGCCTCTCTGCACTGACGGTGAGAGAGAGCATCCTTCTGCCAACACTGTCATCTCAAAATCACACCTCCAAAAGCCCCTCAAAATCTGTAGTCCCACCACTTCAGCCTTCCTTAGAGCAGCTTTCTGTGCTGAGTCTCTGGCAACATAATATTTATATTTTCTGAACTTCACAATCATAATAAATATCAAGCAAAAAGGACAATTGGGAAACACCTCATTATTTAGACAAATGTGTACCTGTTATACATCTGTGCCCTACTTAAACATACAGGCTTCCTCATTACAGGAGAGGGGCCAGCTGCAGTCACTGAAAATGAACAGGATCAAATCTATTTTAAAAACAACCTGACTTGTATTATGCAGACCTACTGTATGTAGCTACTTGTACCTTTGCCAGTCTGCCCCTCTGTGTTTGGCTGTGCCCACTCTGGCTCTTCTAAGCCGTTTTGTTACTCCTTTCATTCAGCAGTGCCCTTTATCTTCCTTTAGCATCATCATTTTGCCTTTGCTTTATCCGGTCTCTCTCCGGGCCGTCGGCAAGAGCCACATATATCCATTAGAAGGGAGGGCAGCTGTTGTGCCATACAAGGACACAGATATGAACCAGAGCACGCACGCTTACTGTAAGATAATGAATAACCCAACACAGTGTTAGGTTTATATATTGTCAAGTTTCCCATGATCCTTCAGGCCTATGTCTAATTGCGACAGGACCCGGTAAAATTATTGTTTATCTGCTCATTGTGCTCCAGTCCTGCACTAGCACACAGTTTGAAAATCTAAAATGTAACATTAGTAAATAAATAAAATAATAATGAGCTCAGAGTGACTTGTTCTGACCCACTGTACTGTTCAGAGAAGTGTCTCTGGAGATCTGCTCTGCCACAGGAGGAGGACCCTTGGGACTAACACCATCAGCACTGGAAACTTTTCAAACAGTACATTATATAATACTATACAGTACTTGGTGCACAGTAGTTTTTTGTCTGCAGAAACTGAAGAGTAACGAATATGCCAAAGATAAAGAAGGCTATGCAATATAAATCTGTTCAAAATAAATCATATGATGATTGTTTCCAAACAAAATGAATGATGTACACTATGCCACTGTGTGGGGCAGGAAATCTCTTTTCTCATTGTATTTGTATATATTAGACTATATTTATTTCAGAGTGTTATTATATGTGGAATTACTTTTGAACTGACACAGAGGCACTTACCCCTTTACAAATGGACACTGCTTCTTTGGACAGAGCCTTGGGATATGACACAGTAGACTCCATAATGGACTGGAACAGGTCGTCTTCATCTTCTCCATCAAACGGAGGCTGTGAGGAGAGGAGAGCTGATAAAGCGTTTGTCACATGTACACAGTCCAAAAGCCAAAGCAAATAGAACTCATTAAAGGCACTTGGGTATTGGACACTGAACAAATGGAGTGGATGACCCAGCTCTTCTGTTCTCTCTGTGGCTATCATCAGTTAATATAAGGAGGCTCTCCTGACAGTTCGTAAAATGAATTATTTGTCATTTCCACTCCAGTAACCGCCCCGGGCTGAAGGTTTAGCCAATGCCCTGCCCGAGAGTTCACAGAGAATAAAAGTCTGATAGAAACAACTACTTTAACGTTAACCGCCTAAATGTACAGACTTTAGATTCTTTGTGAAAGTATCTCAGCATATCCTCATAGGTTATTATACTGCAAAATGTGTAAATGTGCTTAACAGGTACAAAAGATGGGCGGCGGTAGCTCAGTTGGTAGAGCGTATGTCCACTGATCCGAAGGTTGGCGGAGCGATTCCAGCTCCCACAGATGAATGCAGTCGTTGTGTCCTTGCGCAAGACACTTAACCCACCTCACACCCAGTGTCTGTGTACACTTTTGAATGAATGAGTGGTTCCTTGATGTAAAGCGCTTTGAGTGCCTTGAAGGTGGAAAAGCGCTGTATAAAAATGTGACCATAAAGACAGTGGCTTACAGCACCGGGCAGTGTCGGTGGTGTGAACAATGTACATGTGAAAGAGAGCTTTGTAAATTTTAAAATTATGTAAAGGCGTGTCCTCACCTGTCCTGCCAGCATTTCATAGAGCAGCACTCCATACGCCCACCAGTCCACCGACTGCCCATATGGCTGGTACGCAATGATCTGGAGAAAAAAGCATTACTGTTAGAGCTAAAAACAATATATGCTGCAGAGGAATCATTAAGTTTAAATCAAGTTTATATTTCTGTTGAACATCTGAATATTTACACTAAGCAGCTGCAACAACACATTTGGTCTAACTCCACAAACAGAGAGCAAAGCATTTATAGCAGAAAGCATTGGGTGTGTGGGTAGAGAGGTTACAAAGCACTGAAAATGGTCAACGTAAATTCCACTGCTGCTGACAAGATGCGCAACAGTCTTATTTTCACAACCACAACTTTGAAAAAATAGAATAAGCCCCTTTCAGATGGTTGCCGACAGCTGGACTGCATCATAACTAAGCATACACCTCTCTTTTGACTTCACTTCTTCACACCTAAGTACGGTAAAACCACTGGATCTGAGCTAACAGAGACTTGGACAAGAAGCTATTCATTGAGTCAAAGTTCTAAACATGGATTAAGAGGAATGCGACACAATAGAATTCATCACTTACCCTCCTAGAACCTAGAACATTTTTTTTTCTCTACAAAGTCCTGGTGTCCACATATGAGGTCATTAAACTGCCACTTAAAGGTGACAGAAGAGTGTAATACATTATAGTTTAGATTTAAGATGGACTTTGTTAAAGGCTCATGTCTTTCTGCACCTGTTAGCAGTACTTCAAGTGAGCCTCATTGTTCCAAGAGGCACAATTTTTGTTTCTCATTTTGTTTTTACACTCAGGAAAAATTTTGCTGTGTTCAGGCACTTAATAAATAGTTTTTGCAAATCATTATTCAAATGCAATTTTATTTTGTTCTATCAAAATCATTAAAAAGTTGAAAAAATATCCTCATATGTGGACATCATTTCTCTCATAATGTAAAAAGATAATTCTTTATTTTTACACTCATCACGTCCCAATAAGCCCAAATAACAAAGTGAAATTGATAAAGCATGACATGCAAGAGCTCGGGTCTTAGGAGGTTAAATTAACCTTGTAATCCTTGTAGTGGAGTATTTTAAACAGTAGAACTTTGCAAAAAGCTTTCTGAAGACAAGTAATAATTCATGTTGATACAGAACTGCAGTGTATACAGCTTATCTGAGTCATGGCAGGGCTATTTCTCTTGGTCCTACGAATATGACATTTTCCCCGTTTTCCTGTGGGCTGCTCTGACATTGGACAAGGTTGGTGCATTCTCCCAGTCTGACTGTACTACGCACAGGCCCATATAAACGCACATACACACGTCCTAACATCTTCAAAGCCCGTCCCAAACATGGAGCCACACTATGCGGCAGAACCTATAGGCACAGGTGCGCAGCCATTTTTCTGCATCAGTTTTTAATGGCTTGCACCTGACCTCCACAATGCCCCTGGGAGCCAACGCAAACACACCCCATATTCCTGGGACAGTTTGTTATGAAGCTGTCCTGAGGGTCCGGGGCAGAGGGGGCGGGGCACGCTGTATGTCCACGTGTTTGCCCTCACTCACATGCATACAAACATACCAAATGTCACCATGTAAATGCACTTACGTAACATGCAGATAACATGTGACACTATGGGCTGGTATCACAAATATTGTTAATCACCGTTTTCTAGTGCTGTTTGACCTCTGTGGTATATGCAGGTTTAAAGCTGTTGCAGGCGAGATTTAAACCAGTTCAAGAAACATTTCTGTTTGCAGTCTGCTATAAATCCTGTAATATGCCACAGTTCTACTAAAACTAATTACTCACCGCTAACGTCAGATAATGGTACAAATTCCTTGAAGATCTGTCCCTGAACTACATGTTTTTGTGTTTGGTTTGCGTGTGTGTTCTGTTTTCTTCTTCTGCTTCTCTCAAAATAACAGATAATCCTTCCCATATCTTCAGCCCGTTACATTTGATTGATCAGAAAATGCAGCCAATATCCCAGGCCCCAGGCGTGACAGATGTGGGAACCAAAACGATAAGGATTCACTCTGCCACTGCATCCAACAGATCAGTGTGTGGATACAAAACAACTTTCCCCAGATAAACTCAGACAAGACTGAAGTCATAGTCTTTGGCCCACCGAAACAAAGAGAACATGTCAGCAGTCACCTCCAGTCTCTCTAAAACCTTCAAATCAGGCTAGAAATCCAGGGGTTAATAATGGACTCAGACTTGAACTTTACCAGCCACAAATCAATAACATGTGCAGCTTTTTACCATCTAAAAAACATTGCAAAAATCAAAGGTATACTGTCAAAACCAGACTTGGAGAGACTCATGGATGAGTTTGTCTCCAGTAGGTTAGACTACTGTAACGGCTGCTCACTGGCCTCTCCACACGAGCCTTAAGACAGCTGCAGTACATCCAGAACACTGCTGCTCAGGTCCTAACTAGAACCCGAAAGTACAAACACATAAGTCCTGTGCTCAGGTCTCTGCACTGGCTCCTGTGGCTCAGAGAATAGACTTTAAAGCAGCTCTGCTTGTTACAAGTCTCTCCATGGCCCAGCACCAAAGTACATATCTGACATGTTAGTGCCATATGAACCATCTCACACTGAGGACTTCAGGGACCGGCCTCCTGTTTTAGTCCTGATGTAGTCCTGGTTTAGTTATGGTTTAGTTCTGGTTTAGTCCTGGCCTCCTGCTGGTGCCCAGAGTCAGGACTAAACATGAATCAGCGTTTCAGTTTTATGCAGCTAAAACCTGGAACAGTCTTCCTGAAGATGTGAGACAGGCCTTAACTTTGACAATGTTTAAATCCAGGCTCAAAACGATTCTGTTCAGCTGTGCGTATGACTGAAAGGTTTTTATTCTGCACTCTTTTTTTAATGTTCATTTTATCATGATTATTTATGTTTTGATTTGTTTGTATTGTGATTTTAATGTAAAGTACTTTGAATTACTTTGTGTACGACTTGTGCTACACAAATAAACTTGCCTTGTCATTGTCTATATATGGCACAAAGCAGGACCAGAACAGTACAAAACATTGCCATAAAAAAATTAATGAATGAAAAGTGTGCAGAACTTCTTTCAAAAACTGCAGCGCTGATTTCCACCTGCACCTTTACGCTTCTTCACCATAAACGTCATGACTACAAAGCTCCCCGCCGCTGGACCATGCTAACTGCCTATGGATATCTACTGTTCAGTGTAGCGAGCAGTGGCTCTATTGTAACGCTAAAGGAGCAGCTTGATGAAGGGCAGGTTTGTTTACAGTCTTCCACTTGCGGCACAGGGCAGTGTGATTTAACATGCTCGTAATGCTTTTGACAGAAATGTGTCTGAAGTCCACAAGATCACATGAATGTGAATGAGGCCGTCACCCAGCAAGTAACGTTTGAATGACAGATCAGATAAATGCTTTTGAAAACTCGATGTCCGCGTGCTTTACCATAAAAGAAAACCGCTAAGCTTTAATCCTCATATCTTCAGGAGGAGCTGGTGTGAGAAAAGCCCTCTGCTTCTGTTTTAATGAGCTCGCCTGTCAGACACACCATGGGGAGAAGCACCTTTGGGTGGGATCCAAGAGCAGGGTCTCGGGCTGTATTCATGTCGAACCTTTAGATGAACCTGACAGCTGCACATTGAGACATGCCATGGATTTGTCTTCACATAAAATCTGCGCTGCCAATGTTGAAATACTGCAATATGCATAAGGCAAAGGGAAGGGTATGTCCTCAGCGTTAACTGACACTCCCTTTTTGTAATAAAGAGAGCAACTTATTTTATTGCATATTTTTAGCATTCGAAAAAAAAAAAAAACCATGAATTGTAAATCGCTAAATAAAATGAAAGTACTTTATGGGTTATCAAAATGTCTATATTTGGAAGTTGTAATATTCTGAAGGCAGTATTAAGTACATTACTGACTTGGATAACGGAACACATGTAGTCACTGTGACCAAAGTACTTAGAGCTATAGGTGCATTAGTGGGTCCAGAGATAATGCACCACACGTCCACTTAAGGATATTCAGTAACGAATAAAAACATGTTCATTTTAATAGATTCTTTTTTCAGACCAAGGTTTAGTTTGTTTTCATACCTGACAGATTGGACTGCTCTCTGGCGCTCTTCCTCAGAGTGGTCACGTGATGTCACATGAAACAGGTTTTGGCCATCGGCTTTAAACCGGGACGAGGGGGCCTTTTTACTCTCGCACACCTGGGATACTGTCCTGAAGAAGTCGGACTGCAGATGGCGCTGTCGTCCTGCCTCCACCGGTAGGAAGACAGCGTCAGAACCTGTTTAACTCAGCTGACCGGACACGTCACAGCAACATCACGTGACCACTCTGAGGAAGAGCGCTAGTGAGCAGCCCAAACTGTCAGGTATGAAAACAAACTAAACCTTGGTCTGACAAAAAAAAAAAAAAATCTATTAAAATAAATTATCAGAAGACCAGATGAAATTCATGGGAAATAAGAGCAGGTTTTAGTACATATGCTACAAATAGTAATAAGTATTTGGACTGAGATCAAACACTCCCATGTTGTTCTTTTGACCAGTATGGAGCTATGTCTTTGTAATGTGACCCACTGACTGTCCACATGGCTGTTAAGTAATGGTGTGGCTCCCAGTGACCCTTAAGTCCTGTGTTATGTGCCATGTCACTGAGAATTGCCTTCAACCTCTCGTGGAGACCCTTGTGCAGCAGGGATCTTAAACAATTAAAATGTGTGGACCATAGTCCGTATAAAGAAGTGGACTAAGTGAGTGTGACTTCGCCCATAGCGTTCGGCTCCAGTCAAATGAAGCTCATCGAGGCTAGAGCAGTTATAGGGGTGATTTTTGCAGCCAGGCTCCATATTTGGAATTCTGACCGCGAGTATCATAGCAATCAAAGAGCCAATCTGGAGCAAAGCTGTGGAAGGTAACGCCCCTTCCCACCCACACCGCTGGTTTAGCAGGAGGCGGGTGCTTAGCAAAGCTGTCAATCAAACCTAACGCTACCGGGAGCGACCTCGTAAAAAGAAGGCAGCTGATTTGTCTCTTAATAATGTTCATATCTTGATTTATGGACACAATAGCAAAATAAAAATACCAGGATTACGTAAGCGGGTCAATACGAACATTTTAAGACCAAAAATGATGAGCCTGACAGCAGCAGTTACAGACAGAGGGACAGTTCTCTAATGTAAAGTGAACTGGAGCCAGAGTCGATGGAGCCGGAAGATCAGCCCGTGATCACTTCCGATCTGAAACACGGCGGCTAGCAGTTTAGCCATGTCCATTTGTATATACAGTCTATGGTGTGGACACATGGGGTCAATGTAGCAAAAAGATCTGCGGCCCCACGTCAGGTCGGGTCAGGAACAAGGCGCCGGAGAGGAAGAGAGATAGAGAAGGACAGAGAGAATGAACACAGAAGGAAAAGAGGAGGAGACTTCAGGACACGGTCACTGCTCAACTAAATGAAAATAAGATACTTTGTACTGTGGACCAAAGCTGACTATGTGATATTTAATGATGGTATTGAATTATTTTAGAAATGGAGGATACTGAAAAAAAAACTGTAAAGCAGATGAGGACTTAATTCATCAAGAGATTTTGAAAAACAACATTTGTAAATAAATGAGTCTTACTTACTAACCTTATGCACTTCCCTATATACGTAAACACAAGATGGAGGTACAGATGTGAGTTAGTTACTAAGAGAATAACTAACTGTACTTGCCACGTGGTAATAAAGGATTTTAATATTAGGGGCGACAGTAACTCAGTTGGTAGAGTGTTTGTCCACTGATCTGAAGGTTAACGACCGCTTTCAACATAAACATCGTTGGTTGAGCAGTCAGATCCACTGACCCACAGGTTGGCGGTGCGATTCCAGCTCCCACAGATGAATGCTGTCCTTGTGTCCTTAAGACTGTATAAATGTGTGTGTGAATGGGTGAGCATATTGTGATCTTTTTGAGCGCCTCAGTTTTTTTTTACTTTTGAAATAAACCTGTTTAGCTCAGTTTCATTTGAATACATTACAGCGACAGTGACGAAGTTGCCCTTGTCCCCTGTTGTCTTGCGCATTCACCCTGCGGGACGTGACGGGTTTAGGGCGCGCCGACCTTCACTCCCGTGTTAGCGCTGACGTGTATATGATGCAGTGCAGGGTTTTAATCTTTATGCTGAGATGATACATGCGTAAAGCGCTCTCCCGGCTCCACCACGTGTAATCGGAATAGGCATTCTGACCCGAGCCTGACGTTCCCTGCTCTTGTCCAGTTTTATCTGGACTTTACTTTGGGAACGCCTCTGGCAAGAGAGGCTCCGCTGAATCGCTCCACCAAAACATGTGTGCACAATTCACGTCTTTGCCTAAAAACAAATATGGTTTTGTAATGGTTTTATATGGGGTTAGACGAGTGAAAATAAAACATATTTGTGCACCTGTGCTTGTGGCTAGTCCATGAGTGTTGCCATGTGTATGTGTGCATTACAGCATTTCTCTTCCGCTAGGCCTAATATTACGTGACAGTTCTGGATCAGACTGTTAGCTATTCCAGGCTGCACTCCTTCCCCATACTGTGTACACATGTGCCCACCGCTGGTTCACAGACAAAGTCATAAAATAAACATGGAGGTTTAGTGCATAGCGGCACATTTACCTAAAACATAGCTGGTTGCGGTGCGAGTATCTACCACAGTGACGTCCCACGAACCCTACAGAGAAGGAGCGGTGTGCACAAGGGCATGCTCCTGTTGGGCTGTTTTGAAGGGGTTTCAAAGAGACTGAGGTTGGTTTCATCACTTCACATCATCATGAATCTGGGACTATAGAACACACTGCATCTTTACATGGAGTTAAGCTGTTATTTCAAAGGACAAGAGTGAGTCTTATTCAAGAAAATGTTCAGACAAAAACAATATCATGTCTTAGCAGCCACTTTCAACAGTACAATGGCTTAGTGTAGTAATATAGCTTCTCAATGACAGACAGTGGTGGAAGAAGTACTCCATTTTGTTACATAAATAAAAGTACAGATACTGGAGCAAAAAAAAAAAAAAAACTCAAAAAAAAGTAAAAGTATCACATGAAAAAATCTACTTCAGTAAAAGTATTAAAGTACTTGAAGAGTAAAAAGTAAAAGTATTTTGTGCATATTTGAGGTCTTATGAGGCTTCAAATGTAGTGATTTTGATACAGATTTGTGCTGCGTTGTGTTCACTAGAAACAACTGCATCTGTTGTTTTTTAGCAGTTTTTATTTGTAAATTTTTGTTTGCTCTAACTATGAACTTCCCCTCAGCCTTTTCAGCAGGTCTCAAACAGTAACAAAACATACTTTTACTTTTCAGTCCTGTTCAAAATGTATTGGAATAGAAAGCACAGATACCTGCTCTCAAATGTAGTGAAGTAAAAGTAAAAAGTATCTAGTACTTTAAAATTGATTTCAGTAAACTACGGGTACCTAAAATTTGTACTTAAGAAGAACAGTACTTTAGTACTTTTACTACTAGTACTTTACATTGATGGCAGCTCTAGTTTAGACCTAAACATCTTGAAAAACCGTGTATGTTTACCTTGTCTTACAAGCCAAACCTTGACTTGCTTGTAAATGGAATTAACCAAACTGTCAACATGCAAAATATCTTGCCAACTTTTTAGATATAAGCAGGCTAGAGCGAGGAGCCTCACAAATGCACAAAGCCAAAATTTAAAAAGTGAAATATTGGAACAATATAACTGCTGCATTAATGCCAACTCCTCAGTAGAGATGCCTAATACACATCTACATTTCTTTATAAAATATTATGCCATAGGGTCAGGAGGGGGCGGGGTGGGAGCTGATGGGTGGCAGGGTCCTGGGTTGGGGACAGGGGTGAGCAACAGCTTTATGTTTCTCGTGTAACTTGCTTTGATTTTTCTTGATTTAGTAAGTACATAACAAGTAAACCTAGTTCTCTGTATGGTCTTGTATGTACATGGACTGTAAATACATCTCCTCATCTTTGTAATTACTGTTACGGATTCGTGATAATAGTCTGTGAGAGCAAAAAGCAAATTGTAATAATAAGCACTGTATATTTTTAAGACATTTTTAAAACCATTCCAACATTCGTAAAAACATAAAGCCAACGTCCACTTATAATCTTACAGTACAACAGTTGACCACAAATGCCCAAAATACTGGACAGGCTAAAAATAAACTACTTCCATTAGCGCAGAAAGCTTGGTTCATTTTCCAGACCTGTTTGGGTTGTGGTGCGGTGTCGGTGTCTCTCGGTTTCTCTTTCTCACCTGCTCACACATCATCAAAGCATGTGCCAAAGGAGCGACACTGTGATCACGAAGGGCTGCTATTCCTAGTGGTGAAAAAAACTTTGTGGAGAAAAAAAATTCAAGAACTAAAACTTAAGTTCTCCGAAACACTCCAAATAGATCCCAAGAAACCTAAATCTGACAAGCTGAAGCTGCAGCACTGTCATCGCGTTTCACTTTGACCCTCTTACATTTATATATCATGTTTGCCGTCTTTTTCTTCGCACCATTTCATTTCATTTGTTTAAGTCCTCCTCACATTTAACAAACACTGGACATTTAGGTCAGAGACATCACGCAGACAAGAAAATACATAAGTAATGACTATCTTTCCTGACCAAGAGAGCAGTCATAATGTGTGAAGCTCAAGGCCTGGTCTCATCGCCGGGGAAACCGTGTCCTCCCATAAGCCCCTGCTGAGTCATTGGCAGCGGCTACATTAGTGTGGAGTCATGGTGGTCGCAGCGTGATTGATGAAGTCAATCACCAGTTCTATTTTTATGTTTAAAGGGCCGATATTATGCTATTTTATGATATATGTTATAATGTTTCCTCATCATAAACACACCCGGAGTTGTGTTTTGTTTCACTCACACATGATTAACACGCAAACCCTGCATATTTAGGCTGAGTTCTTCTCTCAAACTGAAGACACTCTGTCCCACCTTGTGATGTCATGTGGTAAACTCCATACACCTTCACTAGATTCATTTGGATAATTTCAGCCCTGGAATTGCCCAATCTCTACTGAACATGAGTATTTTGAGCTTTGGAGATGTCCACGGACTAATAATAAAGGACGACTCAAACATGTGTCCGTGAAACAAAACACAACTCCGGGTATGTTTTTGATGAGGGAACAACATTATAGCACGGAATAAAGCTCACAAGAGTCAATTTTGCGTAATATAGGACATTTAAAACAGTCCAGAAAATAAAACTAATTAAGATTAATACAAGACAGTCAGTGTGATTCCTCAATCGTCTCATCGTCTGGATACTGTTTTTTTATTTATTTCTTTTTAGTTCCGGATGGCAGTTGAAACGTCTTGACTTTTTATACCAAAAGAAAAATTCTATTCTGTCAACTGGATAAAAGTTTTAGAGTGAAGACGTTTCGCCGCTCATCCGAGAGGCTTCTTCAGTTCTGGTCAGACAGACTTGTTTACAGTTTCTGTTTGTTAGCTAGGTCTATCAAACAAAACTGTAAACAAATAGGTGTGTTAGTTTCAGTGTAGTTAGCTCTTCCCTTCAGACAGATATAAGGCAGTGTCCAGCAGTGATCTGATCCGAACTGAAGTAGCGGTTTGGATCATACCTGGACGACTGAGGGACGTCTCAACTTTTTCTACCAATATGAACATTTCAGACCCTAAACATTACGCTAAGCTAATGCGATGATCAGATTTGTACCATTCCAGTAAGAAAATGAGTATACAGATTTCAGCCAACATCTTAAAATACACAATAAATAACATGATGTTCAATATAAAAGCAAATAGGTAGTTTGTAGTTGGCAGAAAAGAGAGGTAATGAGTCTAATGAGTGAAACCGTGTACACAGAAGAGCTCAAACACTTTTAGCACCTATGAATAAAACATCGCTTTACTCGTCTGCTTCATTCCATCCACACTCAATGTATATTTTATGCTTTTAGTTTACCACTCGCTCAATGTGTCTAAAAGGAAAACACTGAATCCGAATGTGCTTGAGCGAATAAGACAGGAGGCCTATCTCGTGTTCGGTTAAGTTTAGATAGGTCTGTCTGAAGGCTTACGTCACCCCTGCGTTTTATTTATTTATCTCTGGTCCTGGGGCGCTGACCTGTGTGTTGAGCTGGACGAGAGCGACAAGAGCTCAGACAGGGACAGGAAAGAACCGGATCGTGGCCCCAGAACACGTACACTCCGACATCTGAAAAGACCCCGTACCTCCGGAGCGATGTAGTCGGGGGTCCCGCAGAAGGTGCGCGTGGTCACTCCGTCCATCATGTTCTCCTTGCACATGCCGAAGTCTGCGATCTTGATGTGTCCCTCGAAGTCCAGCATCACGTTGTCCAACTTGAGATCTCTGAAGACACAAATACAGGCTTTAGATTTAACTTGAGCCATGTTAAAACCACAACTGTTTCAGCAGGGTGCAAACATGTCATATCGTGGAAACCTGATAGAGCTCTTCTGTGAGTTTAGACCATATAAAACAAAAGAATTTCAGGGTTATGTTTTTTCCAATTTGATAAATGCTGCAAAACCGACACATTCCCTCGTTCCTTTGTTAAGGCCCCTTCATCAATGTATGCTAATTAATCATATCATCATAATCAAAATAAACAGGGGTGGGATTTAATAAGTTTTCTTCTTCCCACTCCTTTTCGAGCATAAATAAGAAAAAAAATGTGAAATGTGCATTAAGTGTCCTTGATACATGTACTTGAAATAAATAAATAAAATAAATAAATAAAAACACATTAAACATGATTACTTCAGTAAAAGTACACAAAGCTGGTACATCAAACCACAAACTACTATTTCTCCCAAAATGTAAAATGCAAAATGTGTATCTGATTACAAGACATTGCTACTGTCTTGTGTGCTAAATGTTTTGTCAGTTCAAAATTAAGCCTTAAAGGTCCTATATTACATAAAATTGACTCTTGTGAGCTCTAAATCGTGTTATAATGTTGTTACCTTCTCTCAAAAACATACCTGGAGTTGTGTTTTGTTTCATTCACACAGTTTATCAGTCTGTCTACATCTCCAAAGCTCAAAATGCGCTGTTCCACCTTGTGATGTCACGGTAGTTTTCAAGTTAACAGCTACGTTTTACCTTTAGTTCCGTGGAGATTGACAATTCCAGGGCTGAAATCATCCAAATGATTCCAGTGAAGGTGTATGAAGCTTAAAAACACAGTGGAGCACTTCCTGTATTATCATATGACATCACAAGGTGGAACAGAGTGTTTTCTGTTTGAGACACAGACTAAATATTCAGGGTGTGTGTGTTAAACATGTGCGAATGAAACAAAACACAACTCCAGATCTGTTTGTGATGAGGAAACAGCATTATAACATAGATCAGAAAACAGCGTAATATGGGCCCTTTAAGTAAACTGATGAGTTCACATTATCATAATAAAAATGCAGATAGTAATACTCAAAGATCTTCACCTGTAGATGATCCCTTTACTGTGAAGGAAAAAGAGACCAACAGCGATCTCTGCTGCATAGAACCTGTAATAACAAGCAAACCATCAGGCCACTGTGAACATGTAGAAAAGGCCACATCACCAAAACTACTCCTAAAACTGGTTCTGTTAGAGTGGACATGCTTCACTTACACAGCCTGAGGCTCTTTAAACTTGCCCACTTGTTGTATATGGTACATCAAGTCTCCACCATTTACATATTCCATGACAAAGTACAGACGATCCTAAAGAGGAGGAAAAATACACTTCTAGTCACATTACATTAAACATTATATCACATTAACACAATGTTAAGACAGAAAGACATGTTTTACAATTGTGACATGCAGAAAAGTTGCATAGTGCACCTTTAACTGAGGAACAAATGTTATACACTGTGTTCGTACCATGTGGTTAGAGATTCGGGACGACTCAGCTATATGTGAGTTTCAGAGTGATGAAAAATTAGGACCGTTGCCATAGCAATGACCATGTAAAACTGTATATTCTATGTTTTAAATGTTCAAACACCCTGTGCCCATGACAGGAAAGTGACTCCCATGAACACAGTGCTCCGATGCCAAACTTTGGGCTAATAGAGGTGACCTCTCCTGCAGAGTGTTTATATCGTACACTCAAGGGTGTGTTCACTCACCACTGTCTGGAAGCATGAGTGCAGGTACGTGAGGAAGGGCGGCTTGTCCTGGAGGGCCAGCACCCTCTTCTCCACCATGGTACACTCAACATCATCATCCTGAATCACCACGTCTTTCTTCAGGATCTTTATGGCATACAGCTCCTCCGTGCCCTTCATCTCTGCCAACATTACCTGCACAAACATTACATTTGAAAGATTAAATGTATTGTATTGGTATGTGCAGCATTACGTATAACTTGAAACAATATGTAAGACATGTTGTTCCATATATTCTTGCATTTGCTCTTCCATATTCTTTGTGAATTAGGTCTGTACTGCCCTCTGCTGATGACAGTGGAGAATGATCATATCTTTTCCTACAGAGTTTGACAAACCCTCTTTTCAGAAGGAAACCTCCAAACCTCATCAAATGGAACAGAATAAATATCATCTGAATACAACAGTGTGTTTGAGTGGTAGAAGGAAATAAATTCACTGATAATAAAAGACTTCCACACAATACAGGATTTCTGAAAGAGATAAACAATTTGAGGTAATAGTGTAGTGCACCCACCTTGCCAAAGCTTCCTTTCCCCAGCACAGCGAGGAAGGAGAAGTCACTGAGTTTGACCTGGTCCATGATGGTGGAGGGCAGCTGGACGCCAGAGTCAGTCTCTGAAAGGTTCTTCTTTCCTGGGCCCAGCTTGGCTTTCTGCTCTCAGGACACACAAGATGAAACATGTAAGGAATCTGAAGTTAAGGACTTTTATTACATGTATATTTATAGTGAAGAATTTAGCATAAAGCTTCATTTTTCACTTGGTAGCGTCTGTGTACATTATTCTGTCTGACAAGATCAAAGCTTCTGAGCACATCTATACTCAGTATTTTCCCATTCACAAGCACAATGCCCCAGCCTGCTGACCAGCCGAGCGGCAAGGCCCCTAAAACGGGATAGAATAAAACGTAGCAAAAGGTGACAGCACAATACAATACAACTTTTTTTTACATGGGGTAAAAATATGAACATTACAGTCTTAGTAACAGGCATGTCACTTCACCATCAAGAGCAGCAGAAGAACAAGGCCATTCCCTTAGAAAAAAATCATTTTTACTGAAATAATAACTACAATATGTCTTATGGTGGGAATACAGCTAATGTTTCAACTCGTGTTGGCTAACTAAAATGTACAAACTGTTTACTTATAACTTTAAACTATAGTTTATGTTTTGCTTACACATATCACAGATTATTTGATGTTCTTGTGCCACCCACATGCTAAAATGCAAAGAACAAGATGCAAAATAACTCACTGAATAAACTGAGCAAAGACAAACGGTAGCCTGCTCTACTACATCTATTTGAGCTCAATACCAATATCAGCTTCTATTATTGAACGCATGTGTTAGAAGTGCACACGTGTCTCCAGTGAGCTTAGGAGAACACAAGAGCTGCATAGCCTTAGTCTGGTTAATGTCTCAGTGGAGACTTGTAGGTGGATGCAAAGCAGAGCTGCAAAGCAGATCGCAGATCGCAGATCACAGCACTCCTATAAGCATGAGCTTACAGAAGTGCTGTGTCCCTGTCAGACACACCTGTTCAGGTCTCTCCACAACTGTTTGGTCCTGGAACCATAGAAGAACTCCCTGACTCAAGGAATACTTAGGCACAGATGTCTATATATAACTAAATACATCACAAATTCATAACAAGGTCTCTCAAAGGCATCAGATATGATGTACCTGCACTAGTCTGCTGACCCCTAGTGTTCAATGAAAAGAAATGTCTTATACACAAAAAGTGTCCCATTGAAAAAACAGAACACGAGACAAGACACACATGCAGACATGTAGACATAGACTCACACTGTGAAGGTTTACTAACAATACTTTGGAGAGGCAAGGTCACTTAGCTCACTTATCCACATATACACACTGGTAAATGTGTCATTTAGTTTGACAAAAAAGATAAAAGTTGTACTATTTGTTACATTTATTAGTAAATAAAATATATCATGCTTAAAAAGTGACTTTTGCAAATTGTTAGTAAAAGATAAATGTTGAGCACAAGTATGGCACCACAACAGGACGGAACACAACAGGACGAGGGCAGAGAAGAGGGGAGGAGAGGGCTACCTTTAGATTTAGGTTTATTTGGCAGTCCTGAGAGCAAGGGCAAGAGGAAAAGAAACTCTTGGGTTAAATATAACTATGAAACACTAGGTGAAGAAAGAAATGCACAAAAGAGTTTGAAGAGCAAGGGGAAAAACAAGACACAAACAGCACAGTGTCCCGAGGCTAAACAACAGTTTGGACAGAGAAATGGCACTGACTTAACAAGTGTTTGGCCAAATTATGGCTTTATGGATTTGTTAGCATGTGTTTAATCTACATGATTCTGTAACTCCATCATCACTCTCTAGAAAATGATAAAAAAATCATTTCCACCTCGTTTATAACACGTTACCTTTCAGGTTAGCTAGTAGCTCACCTCAAATTTCTGCCTAAGCTCCTCGTTTCCATCGTCTTCCTCTGAGATTGGAACATTGTAATACTCGCCCTCCTCCTGGCACAATAACTTGTACCTGAAAGATACAAGAAAGTGTTTAAGAAGTCAGAGCTATAATCACTCAATACTCTTATCTGGTGTGTCATGTGTGAGCACCACATACGTCTCTGGCCCGGAGCAATCGTCCAGATTTAGCCCTGTGTTTATTTCACAGTGAAAGGTGTGAATGTAACACATGATTAATGATGGGGTGAAAAGGGAAAGGGGGAAAGGAAAGTGGAAGTTGGAGAGGGTATCGGCTCACTAATGAAAATACTGTTCAAATGGGGACCGAGATAAGTCATGTATCTATTAGTATGGGCAGAAGTATTTTTAAAAATACAGCCTTTATACTACATATCCGAGTGAACCTTACCAGCCACAGACTGGAGACTTCAAGAGCTCTGAGACTCCAAACGACAGAGATCCCATAAAGTCATTCCTGGTGGTCCGGTCCCAGTCCCACACTTCTACAGACAGTCTGCGGTCCTTATCCGATGGCTTCAGTTTACTGCAAGTCATATTCATAATATAGTTTTAACACAACAATATCAACAAATGAAGGCAATTCATTTACTAAAACGCTTTGAAGTAACACGGACTAATACAAGAGGAGCTTACAAAGTGAACGTCTCGCTCCATTTGGGGTTGAGGCTGGAGCGGATGGTTTTGGTCTTCTGCTTGGTCTCATTTTTGGGGTCTGGTATGAGTTTGAGTTTGACATATGGATCTGAAAGTCCATTGGGGTCCATGGGAATGAGGTTCTTGCCCTCGCCAACTGAAAAGATAAAGAACACGTTTTGTTTTTTTGTTTGTTTGTTGTTTTTGTTTTTTTCATAAATGACTTCATGGTACTGCTGTGTATTGGCAATGCCTGAAGAATCACAATCATCAATATCTACACAACAATACAGAATGAAAGAAAATAAACCTTTTCTTCACGGACATCACATACAGGCTCTATGGTTATCAATACCAGGCTGCCCTGAACAGAGCAGACAAGCAGCTACCTCTGACACTAACCCCATGTGGCTCTGTCATTCACTAAACCAGAGCACAGAACAAGACTCTTCACCTCTGACATTCAGGAGAAAAGCTACGGTCTTATCTGTTGATGGCGCAAATAGGGCTCGTAACTCTGATAAATGAAGATGGACTGTCAGTCACATTAAAGTAACTGCCAAAGATCTAAGCATGCATGATTTATAAGCACAAAATTAAAATAAAACAACAACAATAAATGAGGGAACAATATAGAAATCAAGTTCAATTTAGACGACAAAATATTTACATCTTGTGGTGCCTTAAAGAGTGGATTTTTTAGTTGACTGTTAGTGGCCATAATACTGTCTACACTACACTACAGCTCACAGAGGCATGTGCATGACGTGTATATGTTTTCAAATGTGTGAGAGATTTACACACCAGAAGAGGCCGGTTCTCTTCCTAATGGACTCTCGTTAAATTTAGCTTTTGTAGCATCAGAGTAAAAAAGTAGCGGGCCCTTTATCGAGCGGTGCCGGGAAAGTGCAGCGTTACATGAAATCACAAACACACAGAGTGAAAGGAAGAGGTGAGGGAGAGAATACTGAGGTGGGAAGATATTGAACATTCCTGAGCTGGCAGCCTTCAGCTTCCTCACTAAACCCTGTGTTATACAAGGCTCGGTGTGCGTGGAAGGAAGGTGAAGTGACTGGAGACAAACTAAAAAAGACATTTGAGCGTTGAGCATTATGCAAGTATCTGGGAAACGGCGGTCAACGGTGCGTTTGAAATAAAGCATATAAACTGTGTAAGCGGCATAATGCAGTGAGCTCATATGTTGGAGCGACCTTTTACACGCAGGTTAACGTAATTCAGGAGACTATATAGTAGATATATTTAAACATACAACAACACGGATGAAAAAACTCAAAGATTCAAAGCTAGCGCACAGTATAAGGGTATAACTTGTACACGGAAATTTTAACTTTCTGTCAACACTAAATGCCATAAGCGCATAATGAAGAAAGGGAAAAAATTCACTTCTGGATATGGCCAGTAGGGGGTGATCTAGACTGTTTACTATTTCAGCACTGTTCTGGCATTGTTCCTCTGCTGCTTGGTTCACTGTGTACCATTCACATGATTTAACACAATTTAATATAGAATCACAGATAAGTCATGTTTGCATATTACATTTAATGAATTCACGTAAGGAAGAATCGATGCACAGGTTAAGTGACCCATGTTAACTTTTCAATGCCACTGTTTAAAGTGCAAAACATAAGAAAGGTTCAGTGTTGAAATTTGTTAAATATTACATTTTGAAGTTAAGATAAGGGAAGTTAAGATTAATCTCCAGGTGAAATTCAAACAAAGCATTCACAAAACTGGACGGAGACACAGTATATGGTTCCGTTAGATATCCCCATTGTCTGCATTATGAATGAAGCTGTGTAACGCACTGACTTTGAGTAGAGCACAGAACTACGCCCGGCTTCCTAACTATTTGCTCTCTTGGCATTATCTGCGATTGGTGTAAAAATGGCTTATGTTACGCGCACGGGGCGCTCCCCTTTAGATTAAATGTAAATCCAAACCCGGTCTGGTGGCCATGTTGAAACAGCAGGGAGCATATTACTCGAGTAAATGCTGAGTGTGCTTCAGTGACCCGGACGCATCTCCAAGATAAGGCGAGCTGTGTTTACTGTTGCCTCCTTGGTTAAATAGTCTCTAGGAGCACTGCCGCCCTGACACTACAGACCTCCTTTACAGCAACCTTAAAGCAACTATGTGAACACTGCAAAAAAATACTGAACCATAGACTATATACAGAAGTGGACTGAGGGAGTGTGACGTCACCCACAGCGTTCGGGTCCAGTCAAATGAAGCTCATCGAGGCTAGTGGTTAAAGGGGCAAATTTGGAGTCAAATTGCATATTAGGAATTCTGACCACGAGTATCATAGCAACCAAAGAGCCAATCCGGAGCGAGGCTGTTGAAGGTAACGCCCCGCTGGTTTAGCAGGGAGCAGGGGGTTAGCAACGCTGTCAATCAAACCTGTTGCTAACGCTAGCGGGAGCGACCTAGGGGAAATGAGGCACCTGATTTGTCTTTTATTAATGTTCATACCTTGAGTTATGGCTAAAATTGCAAAATAAAAATACCAGGATCACGTAGAGCGGGTCAATACGAACATTTTAAGACCAAAATAACGAGCCTGACAGCAGCAGTGACAGAGAAAGGGGCGGCAGTTTTTCATTAGAAAGTGAATTGGAGCCAGAGTCAGTGGAGCCGGATGCGCGCCCATGCTCACTTCCTGTTTGGAACGCGGAGGCTAGCAGGTTAGCTACGCCTATTTATAAAAACAGTCTATGGTCTCAACATCACAATAAAAATGTGTGACAATCAGCTGTTATAACTGCTGCAGTCCTGATGTTTTGTGTTTTTGTTGTGCAGCTCTGGCGCTGACACATTTCAGCTCAAACTGGATCAGACGGATCAGACGTGAACAACAAATCTAAACTTTAACTTTAGATAATGGAGCTGGAAGTCAGATATGGGTTTTTTACTCGCTGGAAAATGTAATAAGTTTAACAACTCTTTGCATCTGCAGTCTAAAAACAGAAAAATGCATGTTTTTATTTTGTTACCCTCTAAAAATGAATGAGATACAAGGTTTATGTTGGTACCAGGCTGTGTGTGCAGCTATTATAAATTCGTCACGATTGGAAGAGTCTGTTTGATGTTTCAGCTCTATTGGTTCGGGGGCAGTGGTGGAAGAAGTACCCAATTTTGTTACTTAAGTAAAAGTACAGATACTGGTGCAAAAAATATACTCAAGTAAAAGTATTATATTATAAATACCCCTTTAAAAAATGTACTTAAGGAGTAAAAAGTACAAGTATTTTGCGCCAGTTTTGAGATCTTATAAGGCTTCAAATGTAGTAATTTTGATAAAGATTTGTGTTGAATTTTGTACAACAGCAACGACTGAATTGGTAGCTGTTTTAATTTGTGTATTTTTATTTGCTCAAATTATGAACTTGCTAAAAATAAACCCCACAGACTTTTCAGTAGGGCTCAAACTATAATTAAAAAGTACAGATACCTGCTCTTAAATATAGTGAAGTAAAAGTAAAAAGTATCCAGTTTAAAATTTACTCAAGTAAAGCACAGATACCTAAAGTTTGTACTTAAGTACAGTAATACTTGTACTTTGTTACACTCCACCACAAATGAAAAAGTTTCAATTTACTGCAATCATCATAGACACATTTTTTATGATTCCATTTCTCCTGCTTTTTATGGAGCTATAGCAGCAAAACAATGGATTTTAACCTCAGGAGCTAATAATGTTTGTAATATTATGAGACCTCAACAAAGAAACACAACAGTGACGCTATCCCAAATAACCCGCCACATTCTTCTTTGTGATGAACTGAGATGATGGAACATAGAAGTGGAAACTTTCTGCAGTGACTTTCCTATTGGGCAAGAACCTGAAAGCTTTTGCATTACTGTGACTCATGAAGCTACAGAAACTACTGAAAAACAGAAATGGAGGCAGGAAATCAGCAGCTTTCAGACCAGTGGGCACTGATCTCTCAATTGGCAGCCCTCGAGCAGCTTCCAAACTCCAAATGTGAAAAGTTCCAGAAAGGTCTCATTGTGTCTTTTCATGTGTTAGCTAGATGACTTAGTGGATCTTTTTGGGAAAATGCTAAATATGGGAAGTATTTAATTTAGCGGTAAAGTAGTGAACACTAGTAAGATCTGAGGAAAGAATGTTTTTGATGGACCTGTAGCTAAGTGACGCCAAGTAGTCACACCATACACCGTATAAAGAAGTGGACTAAGGGAGTGTGACGTCACCCATAGCGTTCGGCTCTAGTCAAATGAAGCTCATCCAGGCTAGAGCAGTTATAGGGGCGAGTTTGGAGCAGAGTTCCATATTTGGAATTCCGACCACGAGTATCGTAGCAACCAAAGAGTCAATCCGGAGCTTTGTGTGTTATTAATGTTCATATCTTGATTTACGGACACATTAGCGAAATAAAGACACCGGGATCATGTAGAGCGGGTCAATACAAACATTTTAAAACCAAAATGACGAGCCTGACAGCAGCAATTAAGGAGAGAGGGGCGACAGTTTTTCAATAGAAAGTTAACTGGAGCCAGAGTCGATGGAGCCGGAAACATTTTGTAAAGATTCTAACATTTTAGAATCTTTACAATGCAGTTCCTACAGATAGCGCTGAACCTCTGTCCGCTGGATCGCATTGACTGAACTGTTGTTGCACCCTAATCTTAGTAACCGTAGTTGTGAGTATTACTTACCTACACGTGGATACAGACTTTAACTAACTGTGGTCAAATTATCATTACTTTATTCCTCGTGCTTCAGTGCAGTATTCAAAGTACTTCTGAAAATATTTCATGAAGTGCACTTGACTGGAGGCTTGAACAAGAGCTTGACATCATAACAGAGAGAGATCTGCCAAAACCACTAGTTTCCTGCCTGTAATATCCACAAGGCACAAGTCTTAAACTGCAAAAGGGCACAACACCTCCACAAAGTTCAATGGTAAAAAGTGTCTCTGCAAATCCACCCACTGCTCTCTGTACTAACATTGACCTAAACACCTACTGCACATGTGAGATGAGCTGACATGATAACTCGTTTTCTGATGAAAGGCACATGGAAAAAAAAGGCAGATGAATAAAAACTAAAAAGCTCAGCTCTACCACACCGCAGAATTATTACTTCGTTCTTTGGAAATGTACAGTTTATAAGCAATACGTCTGTGAAAATGCAATCCGATATTGATCTTGTTTTATAAGGTTCTTTGGACTCGAGCTTGCACAATTCAATATCCTGCACAAAAGTATTGCTTTCAAGTGGCTCTTGGTTTTATCCCAGACTGAGAGTCGTCTGTCCTTTGTGGACGACGGAGCGCTCTGGATCAAATGCGGTTATAACAATCACAAGACTGTAGTACTATAACTGTACGTCATACATGTAAAATATGCGCTACAGAACAACTGCACTTCCACGCAGTCTGAGCGCTGCTTGAGTTTGTCGGTCTGGAATGAGGTCATTTTTCCCTGACTCACCTAAAGCCCGTTCACCTTATTCTGGAAGTTGCCGTGGGCGCTGCCATCGTCATTCCGGTTGTATAATTTTCCACGAGGCTGTCGATCATGACAGTAAATAAATTCTATAGGGACTACAGAGCCGTTTTAAAGCCTCCCAGAGAATCGGTGCAGTGTCGACTTGTTGGTCACATGAACATAGAACATTTTACACAAACTACTACAGATTTTAATCCATCGAAATGAATGTGATTCCCGCTTAACCGGAAGTGCCACCACAAAGAAAGCGCAGGTTAGTCGCATTTATGGCAAAAGTGGGCAGATGACATCACAGCCTTTGGAACTTTATTAGTGAGTGGCAAAGGTACATGAACGTCAGTGGCGAGTAATGACACTTTCTTCTGTAAAAGCTCCAAACAGTAAAATGTGACAGAACTGCTGCAGCTTAATAATATAAAAGTCCACAACTCTACTAAATATTTAATTTGTATCATACATCTAAAACAAGAAAATGAAGTAAACAGAAGAAAACCAGTTACACACACAGGGACACTGCAGACACACTCACATTTGTCACTGATGCAGACTTTAGGATAAAGACAAAGTTGAATTGAACGTTTCTCTCCTTAAATAACACATTTCTGAGTTTGTGTGTTGAGGATATAAATTGTTGTGGGGCAAAAACAACAGCTCCACGGACAAAAATGACGCAGTAAAAAGCAAAGAAACACATTTTGTCTGTTAAACTGTCCGTAGTTCTGCCTCAGTGCCACTCAGTCAAATGTTGAGGGGCATTTTTCAAATAAAATGATGTCACTACATAACCTCTATAATCACTTATTTGATTTAGAATGCCCCTGATTAATAGACAAATTGAATTATCTGCCAATAACATAACTTGGATCTGACGATAGGTCTTGCACAAATTCAAAACTGTCCATTTGTCAATTTATCCCACCAAAGGCCCTGATCCTGATTAGCCCCAGTACAGTGTAAAGTGAAAGCAGCTTTAGGGTCAAAATGAGACCGCAGTGCTCTGTATGCTGTACGCTGAAGTTGGCCTGTCACGATAAACACTATTCTGAAACGTGCTTCTAAACTCATCCCTGTGAATTACCCAGATGTTTGGAATATTTTAGGAATGTGAGGGACACGTTTGGACCATGGCTTTTAAAATAATTTAAAATGAACTACATCTGTTTTTCAGTTTGTAAAAACGAAAAAAAGACTGGAGGGACTGTTTCTCGGCTGGCCTGGGGACGCCTCAGGATCCCCGCGGGAGAGCTGGATGAAGTGTGCGTGGAAAGGAAATTGTGAAAGTCCCTGCTCAGGCCGCTGCCTCCGTGACCCGATAAAGCGGAAGAAAATGGCTGGCTGGGCTAAAAATAATCCAGAAATCAAGAATCTTGTCCAGATGAATGTCGTTTTAACTCAACCCAACTGGACTACTTCAAATCATTTTCCTGGGGTTTGGATCTCTCTCAATATTTTTACAGCAAACACATTAGCCACTCAACTATTTCAAATCACGAGGTGCAATATGAGAACCGACACGAAATCTGCCGCAGAATCACACTTGTTTGAAGAAAAAGAAGAGAAGAAGAAACGCCACTGGCTCCTGAAGGCTGTCTGCTGAGCGTCTGCGGTGGCTAATGTAATCTGTGATAGAGTCTGACCTGAGTGGGCAGTGCTCTGGAACAGCAGCCCTATATACACACACCTACACACACAAGAGGAAAGAAATTCATGCAAATGATGACACAGCCGTTCTCGGGCTCGTGCTCAGCATCTGCAGCATAAAGAGGCATAGAGTGGGCCAGTTCTAACAGATTGGTGTATCATATTCCATTGAAAAACGACAAAACGCCGCTGTGTCGTCCTTTGGCCCTTTGGTCTGTGTGACAATAAGTGGTAAGTGGATAATTGCAGCAGGCTCTTGTTGTGCACTGACCCCTGTTTGCGCTGTAATCGAATCATTGTGTTCAGTTAGACCTCTGCCACTGCTGTTGCTCTGGCACATGTGCTAATGCCTTGATATTAGACCGGCTCAACGCAAAATCTGCTCCAGCTGTAGATACGCCACAGTGTGCTTTTTCAAATACTCTTTTTATTTCATTTAAAAGGTCCTATAATACGCAAAATTGACTCTTGTGAGCTTTAAGCCATGTTAGAATGTTGTTAACTCATCAAAAACATACCCAGAGTTCTGTTTTGTTTCATTCATCCATATTTGAGTCATCCTTTATTATTAGTCTGTCTACACCTCCAAAGCTCAAAATGCTCCGTTCCACCTTGTGATGTCATGAAGTGGTAGTTTTCAAGTCAACAGCTACCTTTTACCTTTAGTTCAGTAGAGATTTGCAGTTCCAGGGCTGAAATAATCCAAATGATTCTAGTGAAGTTGTGTGGAGTTGTAAAAACACAGTGGAGCACTTCCTGTATTACCACATGACATCACAAGGTGGTACAGAGTGTTTTCTGTTTGAGAGAAGAACTCAGCCTAAATATGCAGGGTTTGTGTGTTAAACGTGTGAATGAAACACAACACAATTAATTATATAAGTCTGATTTATTATTATTAGGGCAGCAATAAATGTAATCGAATCTACCAATTAATTTCATATTAGTGGGTTGGTTTATTTGATCACTTTGCAGATCATTAAACTTGATGCAAGTAACACTATTAGGGATATCTTGTAATCACAACAACTACAACATTGGTATGGCATTTTAAGACTTCGCAGCTGATGTCATAAACATTCTCTGGGTGCGTGATGTTAACTGAGGCACTGTTCTGTCTGAAGATCTGTTACTCAATTTAGACTTTAATCTGAGCTTTGTTTAAACACAATCTGACCATAAACAACTGAGTTAGCTCGATTTGTGCTGATAAACAAGTTTCTTACACATAAAATGACAGTCACAAGCTAGCTAGCATTAGCCAACAGTTTCTCAGTTAGTCACTCTCACCTTTTTACTGCAAATCAAACTCTTAAACAGGACCATAAATGCTCCTATTGATCACAATACTGAAAATATGCAGATTGAATCCATTTTGTATTTTTTTCTTGCGTTTTCAGACCATCTTAAACTTTTTTGGCAGCGTTTGCTAATGTGTGCATTGAGTCCCCATGGTAACTGCTGACCATGCCTCCATAGAGATACACGTAGGACACCCCCAGCGTGATGTCCCTGCAAAGCGTCATTAGCACAACAAACAAATATCGCATAATCAAAACGTGCTCCATCTAATGAAATTCACCTCGAAGAAATCAAGTTGTTGGTTTACTACGTGGTCTTAAGTCAGGGTGACCACATGCCCCTATTGACCCGGGACAGTCCCAGTTTTGAGCCCTGTGCCCCCCGTCCCAGCAGATTTATGCAAAACCAAGAGTAAAGAGGGGATATATTGTCATTTATTTAGCTAAAATACAGCAAAAAATGCAGCGACAGAAGTAATTCAGGTTATGACTGACACAAGTGAGTCGAGAATGAACAAAGGTACACGCTCTTTTCACAATTTTATTTATACCGACCGTCGCAACCCGGGTCTGTCCCAGTTTTTAATTTAAAAAATGTGGTGACCCTATCTTAACTTCATAACTGTATTTGCAAATTCAACTGTAAATGCTTTATGGCCCGTGAAACTTAGCAACGATTAGACCTGAGCGTTTCAGTTTGAAAAGTAAAACAATTCTTCTAGGCAAAAATGGCAGAAAGAACTAAAAATATTAACACATGAAGAACTGGTCAGTAATAAAAATCATGTCCAGACAATGCAGATATGGAATTGCGATAACAGAGGTCGTCTTTGGTGCACTTTGGACCGTGTTAATAATATACATATTGAGTAGACACGAGTAGATGTTGAGTAGAAACTCCGGGCAGCACGGAGGAAGTCGTGACAGTTTAAAAAGAGTAACAAACCCAGGCCCACGCAGCAGACCACACAACAGAGCTGCAATTGAATCTGAATTTAGGAATCCCGAGTGCGTTGTAACTGTGAAGTCCCCCCTCTCCGACAGAGCTCTGTGTGAGACGTTAAACGCAGCCATTTATGACTCTGATTGATGGATAAACCTGCAACATCACCGGCAGCTGCGGATAATACCGTCTGGAGTTCTGTTCGGTTTATAGACAGCGGAGAACACGGGGCATACGCATTACATCGCCTCATGTGACAACCATAGACTGTATAAAGAAGTGGACTGAAGCGAGTGTGACGTCACCCATAGCGTTCAGCTCCAGTCAAATAAAACACATCGAGGCTAGAGCAGTTACAGGGGCGAATTTGAAGCCGAGTTGTATATTAGGAATCCCGACAGCGAGTATCACGGCAACCAAAGAGCCAATCCAGACCGAGGGTGTTCCCTCCGGCCCGCTGGTTTAGCAGGGAGCGGGCGCTTTGCAACGCCGTCAATCGGACCTTCTGCTAACGCTAGAGGGAGCGACCTCGGGGAAAGAAGGCGCCTGATTAATGTTAATATCTTCAGTTGTGGAAATAAAAATAGCAGGATCACGTAGAGCGGGTTGATACAAATATTTTAAGGCCAAAATGACGAGCCTGACAGCAGCAGTTACAGAGAGAGGGGTGACAGTTTTTTCAATTGGAGCCGGAAGTGCGCCCACGCTCACTTCCTATTTGGAACACGGCGGCTAGCAGGTTAGCTATGTCCGTTTATGTATACACTCTATTGTAGCAGCTGAAAAAGTGTTCTGGTGAGCGCACCTTTTCACCATCTTCAGCGATCTATTGACCTTAGCCCGCCCACGTTTGCCTCTAAATGCTGCTAAACGGCACATTAATTGTGTTGACACTTCTGGTTAAGTGAGAATCCCATTTATTTCCCATTTAAAATCTGATATAAAGTAAAAGGTTGATTTGTGTAAAACGTTCAGTGATCATGTGACCAACAAGTCAACACTGCACCGACTCTCTGGAGGCTTTAAAACGGATCTGTAGGATGTATAGAACTTATTTACTGTCAAGATCTGTAGCCACACGCAAAAAAAATACAACCCAAATGATAACGGCGGCGCCCGGGGCAACTTCCGGAATAATGTGAATACAGAAGAGGTTAAGAAGCTCCTCTGTGTTTAGACACATTATAGTGACAGACTTACCTGTGACCTGCAGTTTATCATCGCTGACCTCCACCTTCAGGAAGACTCTGCCTCTCCTCTCCGTGTGGTCGGTCCCACACATACTGGGCACATTGGTCACACACTTGTTGTGTACATTCATATCACAGGCTGAGGAGAGAGAGAGAAGAGAAGGTTAAGCTTCTGTTTCAGTATGTTGCGTCATTTTAATTTCAAACGGACCAAAAAGCGATGGTGTAATTTATGGACAGTGGATGTAACTGAAATCACGTACTGAAAATACATATTCTGAACACTAATTTTGAGTAGTTGTATTTCAGTACAGTTACTCTTTTATTTGGTGGTATTCAGAGTACAGTTACTTTCCTGAACAAAAAGGACAAACACATAACAAACACTGGAACAAAAATCTAACTGTAATTATATCTCATGTCTTTTTTTTTTCACTATAATATAATACAACTTGGTGTAAAAGTATTCAGAGCATTCAGAATACAGTACTCTGACTGGACCATGTACCAGAATACGTCACAAAATACATTTTTATTTAGGTATTCAGTGCTCTGTAACTAAATACATTTTGACAGTATTCTTCCCATCGCTGTTTATGGGTAACACTGTGGAATGTTGTATGTTAATTCTGAAAACAACAACTTAGTACCTGAGAAACATCAGCCTCAAACACTAACTCTGTGTGAGTAGTCATAATGTTTTGCCTGATCTGAGAAGAGTCAACCAAACACACACACACCGTCTATTCTTTGTACTTTTTGGGACAGACTTTTAATAAATGCATTTTTGTTTTCGAGACAAAGCAATTATAGTAAAATACAGTAAGCTGCTTTGCCCGGGATAAGTGTCTTCCATTTTATTTGAGGTCTGGTGTACACAGCAGGAGCAATATTAGAGGATTTGAGCGCTCGTGTGCAAGACGATATATAACAAGGTTATGACCCAGATTTAGCCTGATGATGTCATACTTTTAAGTGGGAATGGTTCATCGTATGAGGCCTGGGTCAGGGGGCGACACGTACTGAAAAATATTACATGACCATCAGCATACTTTCAGAGTATGACGAATGCGTGGATAGAAACTAATGAAAAGGGACAAAGAAACATAAGAGCTGTTGCAATAAAAGGTGAATAATGAACGCAGAAGCTATTTAAAGTACATTATGTTAATAAAGTAATGCAAGATTAATGAAAGAAGAATGAGGAGGATATTACACACACAAAAGACAGTCTAATCAAAGAGGAGGCTGCTGCACAGTGATCGTGATGAGGGGCTGGGGAACAGAGAACTTCCAACACACACACTCAACAATCAGGCATTTATTTGAACTGTTTAACTGAAGTTTATTTAAACAATGGCATAAAAGTAAGACAGCAATACAGAGAGTGGAAAAATAAATGAAAGAGGCCGACTATTAAAGACACAGTAGTTCACAAAAGCTCAAGATGTGGTTTCGTAGACTTTAAAGATGCACAGTGTAACTCTTCTAGAGGGCGGTGCATCACCTGCTTGTCTCCATGGAGATATTAATGCTTTGTCTGGAATGTTCCACAGCATGGGATTAAACTCATCTAAGTATGTATTCAAACACATATGTTTTATTGCTGAAAATACATGCACTGTTACTGTGAGTGGGGTTGCCTATACATAGATCTGACCGGTTACTTAATGCCATTCTGTGGAACATTCTAGGCAAAGCAATAACATCTCTATAGAGACGAGCAGGTGCAAAGCCTGGTGTCCACTGCACGATTTTCTTCTTATAAGATTGCTGGATGTCACACGACGTGAGGAATTTAAAACACACACACTGTGAGTTTAATCTTTGTCCCGGTCTCTCTCTGAGACCTACAACCCACCAGTCTTAGCTAAGACTCAAGATTTCCCCCAAGACCAGAAATCTTTTGTCACAGATGGTCAAAACTGTGCAGTGGACAGCTGGCTTAAGACCCTCCTGGACAGTCTTTTGTTTCATCAGATTTTGAATTTTAAATGCTTCTGAATTTATTTGAATTTTCTTAACTCGTAACAGGTTTGAATTGTTTTTATTCTGAATTTCAGTTGATGAGTTGATGAAAAGTATACATTTTCAATGTGTTTAAAATTTCAAAATAAAAAAAATCACCTTGTAAAGATTCAACAGTCAAAATTCAGAGTGTAAAATTCACAGGGAAAAATTTCAAAGCAAAGATCCAAGATGTCAGGGTTTAAGCATCGATCATGTGTGACTGAGGAGGACAGAGGCTGTTTCCTATTGGCCTTTCTCTTCTGTGGGCGGGACTTATAGTTAAGGAATCAAAGAGATGAGGTTTTGATTAAGATAATTCTGACCAATCAGATTGGTTCCTACAGCATTTCCTGGTTGTTACTAAGTTAGATCGGCTCACTTAGGATTGACTGCTTGGCACCTTGGATCTTTGCTGTGAAAATTTTCACTGCGAGTTTTACACTCTGAATTTTGACTGTTGAATTTGAGGCTTGAAAATATTTGTGCTGAATATTTAAAAGGTGAAAATTGTAATTAGAATTTTAAAACACAATGAAAATGTATACTTAAAATGTCAACAACAAAAATTCAGAATAAAAATAATTTATATATTTTTTTCAGAGTTAAAAAATTCAAAGCGTAAAATTAAGCGGTATTTAAAATTCAAAATCTGATGGAACAAATGATCTTCCAGTCGACGTAGTGCACCCAAGTTAGCATTGAAGAATCTAAAGTGTGCAGTACTCACAGTCACACTTCATCCCTTGGTGGATGAGGCCGTACAGCAGAGACCCACAGTGGTCACAGAACGTGGGGCTGCCATAGGTGTGGATCTTGAACTTGTGCTTTGTTCGAGGGTCCTGGAACACAAACAAAGTTACAAAACGTTATGACAGTCTGGTACTTTGATGCTGGAGGAGTGAATAATCCCACCAAACCAAATGGTGGTGTGTACAGTAGGGAACATGGTGTTTGGACAGGTTTGCAGGATGGAACTAGGAAGTACGAGCACATAAGTCCTGTGCTCAGGTCTCTGCACTGGCTCCTGTGGCTCAGAGAATAGACTTTAAAGCAGCTCAGGCTTGTTACAAGTCTCTTCGTGGCTCAGCACCAAAGTACATCTCCTACATGTTGGTGCCATAAGAACCATCTCTCACTCTGAGGATTTCAGGGACCAGCCTCCTGCTTTAGTCCTGATGTAGTCCTGGTTTAGTTCTGGTTTAGTTCTAGTCTCGGTTTAGTCTCGGCCTCCTGCTGGTACCCAGAGTCAGTAAACATGGGGAATCAGCGTTTCAGTTTATGCAGCTTCTTCCTGAAGATGTGAGACAGGCCTCTACTTTGACACTGTTTAAATCAAGGCTCCAAACGGTTCTGTTTAGCTGTGCATGTGACTGAAAGGTTTTTATTCTGCACTCTTCTCTTTTAATGTTCATTTTATGATGATATTTATAAAGGTTTTTATTCGCACTCTTCTCTTTTAATGTTCATTTTATGATGATATTTATGTTTTGATCTGTTTGTATTGTGATTTTAATGTCTTTCTTATTCTGTAAAGCACTTTGAACAGTATGAACTGTGCTATACAAATAAACTTGTCTTGCCTTGCCTAGATGAACACTTGGAACCCTGCAGCGTCACAAATTGAACTACATATAGAATACAATGTGTTGTACAACTAGACGAGCAACATTACTAGTGAACCCTGTCATTCCACACTTTCCTACATGACCTTATTTAATATAATAAAAACATAAAGAGTTCACAAAACCACAGAGCGACAAATTATTCATTGAGAAGACAATGGCGCACTTATTGCTGATTGCTAACAGTTGTGTTTTTAAAATAGCCTTTACAGGATGTGATTAAAACTAATGAAGAAGAAAAGTAATGAAGCTCTACAGTTGGAAGAAGATTTCTGAAGCGTTTCATTTTGGAGATAAGTCAGCAGTCACAGTCTATTCGTTTTCAATTTCTCGAGTGGGTTGGATTCTCACGTTGTCACTTCTTTTATTAGGTTTTACAGACTGTAAGGGAAAAGCTGTCGTTTTCATTCTCATTGCACTTCATTCTATATGCTGTATTGTTTAGGCTTTAGTCTGCGTCTGGTAACAGTTTGCTCTAATTGTGTGTATAATGTTGGTTTATCAGAGTTCAATAAAAGTACTCTGTATTATAATTATGACTCATCTGTTTTCCAGTTTCCAGACTCAGCACTTAGATTATATTACAGGATTTGGACTGTGGCTTTGTTTACTTTGGCAAAGTTTTAGGAATGTGAAATCTAGAGGAGCAGCCAAACTAATATTATTTACAAAGTGTATTGATGCTCCATATTCTTGGAGCTGGAGAGGGTATAGGCATAGACTGTATATATAAATGGACATCGCGTTCCAAATTGGAAGTGATCACCGGCGCACTTCCGGCTCCATCCAGCTCCAATTCACTTTACATCGAAAAACTGTCGTCCCTCTCTCTGTAACTGATGCAGTGAGCCTTGTCATTTTGCTCTTAAAATGTTCGTTTAACCCGCTCTACGTGATCCTCGTATTTTTATTTCCCTATTGTGTCCGTAAACCAAGATATGAACATTAACAGCAGGCAAATCAGGCGCCTTATTTCCCCGAGGTCGCTCCCGCTAGCTAGTAACAGGTTTAATTGACAGCGTTGTGCCTGCTCCGTGCTAAACCAGCGGTGCGGGTGGGAAGGGGCGGTACCTTCAACAGCTTCGCTCCAGATTGGCTCTTTGGTTGCTCTGATACTCGCGGTCGGAATTCCAAATATGGAACTCTGCTCCAAATTCGCCCTATAACTGCTCTAGCCTCGACGAGCTTCATCTGACTGGAGCCGAACGCTACGGGTGACGTCACACTCCCTTAGTCCACTTCTTTATACAGACGATGGGTATATTTGAACTTTTGAGCGGCCTGTATGTTATATTTGTTCGTGTGAGAGCATGTGTGTGTGTCTGTGTCTTGTATATGCCATGTGTCTGGTCTACTGTATATTCTACGTATTGTAAATGTCTTTAGTGCACCGCTGCTCCTGCTGCTCTACCTGTTTTGAGGACCCCCTCGGAAACCTATTCACCACATCTAAAAACAACTTCAGCCGCCCAAAGTGCTTCACATGAAAGTCAACAAAAAACAAATATACAGATCACACGATACATAGGAAAAGAACAATAAAACACCAAGAGGTCCTGTCTGGCAAGTATTAAATGCCAGGGAGAAGAGGTGATTTTTCAGTCTAGGGGTTTATCTTCCTATTAAACAAATGCATTTTGTGTGTCAATCCTAGCAAGTGAAAAAACATGAACGCAAATAGACTTGTGGTAGGATTAAAGGTTGCGTGTTAGCTAAACAAACAAACTTAACCTTTCGCAAACGTTTGTGGGTGTTGAGTAAACATTTAATGCCGTATCCAATGTGTTGAACAAGATGAACCAGTTTATCACTTTTTCGTAGTAATATGAATAACTCAAGTCAAAAGAGTCATATTTTAGTTACCGTAAAAGGCTATGTATTTAAACGCTCCTCTGCTGTTTGTCTCATTCTGGCTCATTACTGAGGATTCACATTCAAGATATTCATGTTTTTTTCCCCTCTCTACAAACGAACGCTCGCAATACGCAGTCTGTTCACCACGTTCGCGTCAGGGGCACACTCCAGGCCAGACTGCTTCTTATTACATTTCAGTTATGGAGTCCTCAGGAACAGATGAGTCGGCACATAATGGATAAGGCGCAGGCTTCGGCTGGGCCCTGAGAGTAAGGTAAGATATACAGTGTGGAACAATAAATGAAAGAAGCTTGACCCACAGGAAATAAATCATGAGATAAGCAGAGGTGAGTCTCATATCTCAGGCCGGGCTGGCAGAATCGCTCTGAGCGGCGCCACACTGATGATCAATGGCACATTTACTGTTTCATGCCTGGGCAACAGTCAGTAGAGCGAAAACTGTTTGTTTTTTTACACTCTTCGTTTCATCGGTAACTAGCCTTCTGCTAAAGGAAGTGCTGGCTGCAGACCTAAACCAGGCATAGCTCTAACGTAGAACGCACATTATTGGCGTGATTGATGTGTTCGTCTGCAGCACACAGCCATGTATTTTTAATGTCACAATAAACAGTGTGTGCGTTTACATGCGCTCGAGGATCCTGGTTATAAGCCGTATCCGGGTTATGAAAGTATTCTGGATATGACCATAGACTGTATAAAGAAGTGGACTAAGTGAGTGCGACGTCACCCAGGGCGTTCGGCTCCAGTCAAATGAAGCTCATCGAGGCTGGCGGTTACAGGGGCGAATCTGCAGCCGAGTTCCATATTTGGAAATCCGACCACGAGTATCATAGCAACCAAAGAGCCAATCTGAAGCGAAGTGGTTGAAGGTAACGCCCCTTCATAAGAGGTTAAATTAATAACTTCTAAGACTCATTACAGACGCAAACTAAGTACTAAAGTGTTTCATTCTGCTGTTTATTTATTGCAGCTTTTAACAGTAATGTAAATTTCAATTTTTGTGGTTTAAATCTGCTCTTGGGTTTTTGTGTCAGTGGCATAAATTAGTTTCATTATTATCATTTATCGTCTATATTTACTTCAGCAATATCGAACTTCAAAATATGTTAACGTGACAGGCCTAAGTTTGAGTCGTTTTGGGAAAGTTCCTGCTCCTACCGCATCTGTCACTTCAGTTCGCACATGCTCAGTAGATTCTGTTTTGAGAAATCAGGATACTACGTCTACCCGGCATAATATCCTGGATACTATCACAATATCCCAGTGGGAGTATCCTGGTTTTTTATACCCAGGATATGGTCTTTTCCAGGATACTAAAATCAGGACACACACAAAACCAGGATACTCAAAAAACCTGATCATAACCGGGATACCGCGCGTGAGTGTGAGGCTACAGGTGAAAAAATACTGCGTGCAATGCTCAAACAATGCTCTACAAGTGAATAACACGACTAAAACCAGAACTTAGATGGTTTCATAGCCACTTTATACAGTTTACACTCAACTGATTTAGGCTGTGTTTGGGAACGTGAACTAAATCTACCTAGCAACACAATCTACTTACAAGACCTGTTTTGGCCTGTCTTGTAACTTCATTAAATAGGTGAAACACAAACTGGTCGGACTGGCCCAGTGGCATATTCTGAGTGTAGACGTGATATTTCTTGTATTGGTTAAAGACAGAAATGCCGCGCAGAGAGACAGGAAGCCGGCCCGGGAGGCTCTGACAGCTGTACACGTGTCCACCCACACACAACTGATCCTGAAGGATTACCCTCCACCTCGACCCCTCCAGCGACGACACCGGCGAATGAGAGAGGCCCAAATACGACAAGATTTTCTTTTCATTATATTAAAAGTCCTATATTTTGCGAAATGGACTCTTGTGAGCTTTGAGTCATGTTATAATGTTGTTATCTCATAAAAAACATAGCTGGAGTTGTGTTTTGAGTGTTTTTGAATCATACATTTTTGAGTAATCCTTTATTATTAGTCTGTCCACATCCCCGAAGCTCAAAACGCTCTGTTCCACCTTGTGATGTCATGAAGCGGTAGTTTTCAGCTACGTTTTAAATTTAGTTCAGTAGAGATCAGCAATTCCAAGGCTGTAATCATCCAAATGATTCTTAGAGATCAGAATTCCAAGGCTGTAATCATCCAAATGATTCTAGTGGAGACGTATGGAGTTTAAAAACACAGTGGAGCACTTCCTGTATTACCACATGACATCAGAAGGTGGAACAGAGCGTTTTCAGTCTGAGAGAAGAACTCTAACTTGTGTGTTAAACTGTTGAACATGTGCGAATGAAACAAAACACAACTCCGGGTTTGTTTGTGATGAAGAAACATTATAACAGATCAGAAAAAAGTGTAATATGGGACCTTTAAGTAAAATTAGCAAAGGAATAATACAAGTACGTTTTTACATAAGTTCAGATCAAGGAGAAAATATTGAGTCAAAACTATAACAAGTTTAAATGGGGTTGTATTCGCTAGTTTCTTTAGCAATGCGTTTCTAACAGCATTAATATTGTCCGCTAGTGGTGCAATAACAATACAATGGCTATGGGCTTTTCCTGTTTAGGCAGTGAATCATTACAGCAGTAGCAGCTCATTCTAAGACCATTACATCCAATCTTAGTGAAGATTAGCCCGAGCATGTTGTAATCTGAGACTGGGACTTACAAAGAAGAACACTTGTCTTCAGTTGACTGCGCACATTTGGCTGTCCATTTACTAATGCTTCTCCCAGTGAGCTCCAGTCTAACCCTGTGGCCCTTCTCCACTACCACAGCCTAATTGGATCCTAATGGGAAATCCAAGACAGACAGACACAAAGGGCCAACAAGAGCAGCAGGGAGACTGGAGAGAAGGGAGCGTCAGCACCGAGCAAACGAAGCCAGTGTTCCCCAAATGTAGAGATTACAGTTTATGCTTCCTGTTATAAGGCGCCATTTTGAGGACGGTTGGCCATTCAGAGATATTATACTTTGTTTTGAGTTGTAACTTGCTATGGTAACGGCCCCTCTTCATCATTATGAAACCCATGGATGCCAATTAGGACGTACTACTTTGATTAAATATTCATTTTTTATCTATATAAATGTTGAAAAAATACTTAAAGGTCCTATATTACGCAAAACGGATTCTTGTGATATTTTAGCCATGTTATAACGTTGTTACCTCCTCAAAAACATACCTGGAGTTGTGTTTTGTTTCATTCACACATGTCTGAGTAATACTTTGTTATGAGCTCATTTCAGGGCTAGTTTGTGTGAAATGGAGGATCCAGGCGGAGCTGTGGAGTGACAGCGGCTGGAGAGGAGCCTGTCTGTTTATGAAGCGACAGCGTTAGTGGGATAACGGGACTGTTACGCGTGTGTGGAGGAACATGCGGCTGTTCTGGACCTGCTTCGCTTCAGGGAAATACAGGACGTTTCTTCAGGAAAGATGTGGCTCTGATCCGCATTTGCGAGAGGTGAGCGTGAGCACTGTTCTAACGCAGGGCTGTGTTTAAGGGGACGTTTGTGACACGTTAGGCTGTATTATGAGCGCGTCCGTCTGACCAGTGCACCTGTCTGACCAGTGCACCTGTCTGACCAGTGCACCTGTCTGACCAGTGCACCTGTCTGACCAGTGCACTGTTGCTGTTAGTATCTCTTCGTGAATGTACATTTTGTGTAGTAAGTGCATTACATCTGTAGTGCTGCCATATGTAACTCTTCTAGTTTCTAGATGCAAAATGATAATTCCATAGATGCCAATAGTACTGGAGGCTCAGCTGCATAAATGAGGTGTAGGAGCAAAACAAATCTGTGAAGAAACAAATAGCCGTGTTTGTATAGACAGGAAGTCAAATAGAATCCACTATATACAAGTATTAATAAACTATGTAGATCAAGGCTTCTCTAATTTGACTCCAAAATGGCTCAGTATAGAGGCCTATGCATTTAATATGTCAGTATAAATAAATACGCTAATTTGCAATGTAGTGTTATTAAACTGTCATCGACTTGCCCACCCATAAAAGTCACCTCACGCTCCTGCAACACACTATATATTTGTGCAAAGTCAAACTAAAAAAAGCAGAACTGGACCCATTCGAGATACTTTCACTTTCCATCATCATCGCCCACCGAAATCTTGAATGAAAAGCTTCCTCAGCGTCTCCCAGCCCGGCTTATCCGCTAAAACATTCTTTTGGGCTGCTGGCACGCTGTCGCATTGAACCAGGAAATACCCCATTATTAAGTCAAAGTAAACACGGTGACAGCTACGCCCACCGAGCGTATTCTTAGACCGGGGCTTTGTAGTTAGGATAAGGAGGCGCAGAGCAAGAGGTCGACAAAGGAAGGGATGAGAATGAGAAGCCCGATGTGGCGCTGTCATGTCAGCCAATTAGCCAGCCCCTTTGTAATGGTTTAATTATAGCAAGCTGGACGTAGAGCAGAGTCCAAGTCGCTAACGAACCGAGTGACGGGACCGTGTGGATCGGGGGGCGCTCTTTTCAATCAAATGCACTTAGAGCAGCTGAATAAAAGCAGCGGAGTTAAATATAATGAAAGAGTAAAATGCACCACAGTGATAAACAGATGGCCACAGCATTTGCATCCATATGGCTCCATAAAGCAGAGAAAACACAATTATCATCATCTGGCCGGGCTCTGAGGACGAGGAGCTGTGAACCTAAGCGCCCTGATATACACACGGGTTTCAGGCAAATAATCCTGCCTTCAAAAGATGCAATATTTCTATTTGGATTGGGCAATTTCTAACAACATAGGACCGCTGCCATGGCTTGAAACCATAGACTGTATATATAAACGGACGTAGCTAACCTGTTACAAATAGGAAGTGATCATGGGCGCACTTCCGGCTCCATTGACTCGGGCTCCGATTCACTTTACCTGCTGCAGTGAGCCTCGTCCTTTTGGTCTTAAAATGTTCATATTGACCTGATTTGACTGACAGCGTTGCCAAGTGCCCGCCTCCCTGCTAAACCAGTGGTGTGGGCAACAAGGGGCGTTACCTTCAACAGCCTCCCTCTGGATTGGCTCTTTGGTTGCTATGACACTCGCAGCCGTAATTCCAAATGTGGAACTCAGCTCCAAATTCGGCCCTATAGCCGCCAGCCTCGATGAGCTTCATTTGACTGGAGCTGAACGCATCACACTCACTCAGTCCACCTTTTTATTCAGTCTACGGAAAGAAGATAAAAGGATGCGCGTCTGCTGACAAAAACTGTAAACCTGCAATCTGCACTGGCTCCTGTTTCATATCAGGTCAATTCACAATGTTATTGATTGTGTTTAAATGTGTCACTCTATGGGTCCTCCTTATCTGAGGGAGTTACTGCAGCCCTAGACTCCACCCAGAGCCCTGAGGTCAGCTGACCAGCTCCTGCTGCTGTGCCCAAAGCCAGGCTCAAGACCAGAGGTGACAGAGCCTTTTCTGTGGCAGCGCCCAGACTATGGAACAGCGCCCTCTGCCTGTCAGATCTTCTCAGTCTTTAACGCAGCTTAAGACTAGACTGAAAACCCACCTCTTCCCCCTGGCATTTAATACTCTTCTCAGTCTTAACGCAGCTTAAGACTAGACTGAAAACCCACCTCTTCCCCCTGGCATTTAATACTAGCTAGACAGGATATCTTGGTGTTTTATTGTTCTTTACCTATGTATCGCCTTATCCGTATATTTGTTTTTTGTTTAATTTTTATGTAAAGCATTTTGATCAGCTGAAGTTCTTTTAAATGTGCTATAGAAATAAACTTGAATTTAATTGAACAAACAAAACAAAAATGTGTATGAGTTCAGATATTTATGTCATTCTGCTTTTACACAAGACTTATTATAGCTCCACTACAGGTACAGTACAGTGAATAGTACTAATATTTTGAAGCCACAGAAGAAATACAGCGTGACCACTGAGTAATAATAATAATAGTGATAACAACACAAATCCATCTGGCTCACATTAAACGATCTGCGCTTCTCTCGGCTGATCCCTCGCTGTGTCCAGGAACAAAAACTTTATAATCTTCACTTAATCTCCACATCAGCAGCAAAGCCAGGATGATTGCATATCGTATTGGAATATCAGAAAGCACAATTAAAACTACATTAATATATATATTTTTAGCAAACCTATAACTGTCAGTTAAGCGCACAGAAACAGTAAAAATGCAGGGTGCTTGTGACCTTTAGAGCTTAAGCCAGAGTCACTGAGAGCCTCCACACAGAGTAATCTCTATTGTACACTGTCTGTCTTTGTCGTTCTATCTTTTACCCATCATGCCCTGCTGTGTGATGACATTTGAAGTGGACATGGTGGGTTCCTCCGTGATTGTGACATTAACGTTGAAACCGTTGAGGTAAAAGTATCATCTGGAATTATTTTTGCAGCGGTTAATTCGGTCGGCGATTGTTCCGTCGTTTAAAGGGCCCATGTTACGCCGTTTTCTGATCTGTGTCAGAATTAAGGTAAAACTTGAAAACTACCACTTCGTGACATCACAAGGTGGAACGGAGCATTTTGAGCTTTGGAGATGCAGACAGACTAATAATAAAGGGTTACGCAAACATGTGTGAATGAAACAAAACGTAACTCCGGGTATGTTTTTGATGAGGAAACGCCATTCAAACACGACTACAAGCTCAAGTCAATTTTGTGTAATATAGGTCCTTCAAGGCTTCACCCAATCAGCAGCAGCTTCTGTATGGTCTGCACTTCCCACCGCAGCTGCTTTCGCCAGTGTCTGTTCAGCTCACACAGCTGTTACGACCGTGGCAACGTGCTAAACCAGGCGAGACACACTGTGCTACTGTGTCACCCAATTCTGTCACCATCACCCGACGCTACACTCCAATTAGATTTTGAGCCGGATTAATCACCTTTCACCTTCTTCCAATCACTGGGATGCCCTGTCACAAAGGCCCTCGTGGAAGAGCAGTGATTGTGCAGAGCGGTATGGGGGCTCCGCTGAAGCCACGGCGGACTCTGCGGTCTCGAGTCTCCGCTCTGTCGTTACAGGAGTCAAATCAGAGTGATCAGACGTGAGGGGGACTATATTTAGCCCATAAATCAGCAGCCGGGTGGCTCTTGGCCTTTTGCTAAACAGTAGACTGCTGGCAGGGCGAATGAGAGGAACACATCTGCCAGAATAGGTGATAATAGCTGACATTTCACACTGCTGTCATGGTCCGTTTGAATCTTGATGGACTTTATATAGTCTCCAACGTATTGTGTGATACTAAAGCCCCGCGATGGCCTTCTGCTATTTTTACAACACATATTAAATCAAATACGTCTCTCAAGGTTGCGCAAGGATGATGTTGTCAGTGTCTATGATGCATTTCAATGGCTGTCTATGTAATGAAAAGCCTTGAAGCAGTGCTGTGGGGCTCAACAATGACGGCCCGCTCTGCTTCCGGAAGCAAAGTCCATTCATTTTTCCCATAGGCTTTTCAAAAAATTCCAGTTCAAAAGGCATCGCAGAGGCTAAACAGCTACGTGGTAATTCATCTCCATAACGTGGCTGTTTTGAGTCTAAAAAGGCAGTTTAAAATGAAAGATGTGAAATGTTTTTTGCAGTTTATAAAGTTTCAGAAACAGATTTTAAATGAAATTATAGGTCTTCGGGTCATTAGTTACAATAGAGCTAACCTGCTAGCCGCCACATTAAACCCCGTGCTTTCAAACTTTTAATATATATATTTTTTTGGAAAGTCTATGAGAAAAATGAATGGGAAATTTAGTTCCAGAACCGTGGGGAGGGCGGTCACTGGTGAACTCCATTGCTGTGTGTGAGATGACATCACAACGTTCTATAGGCCAGTCAAATTTAATACAGACGGGGGGAGGGGGGGGGCAGCTAAAATGAATATTGTTAAAATACAGATTTTGTTGTAATGCAGTGAGTTCTGGGGTCTAGTAATTAATAGAAGTGATCAGGCTCAGCTTTTGTGAATTTACATTTTAGATGTTTAATGCCACAGTCCAATATTATCAATAGGAAAAAGTGGCACCTGCCCCCATCTGGGACATCATCACACTCTTAAATCTGAAATCCACCACAAGAGTTTTCCTACAGGATAAGACTATTAGCTGATACACAATATCTTGTTTAAAGGTAATAGTAATTTCAGTGAATACTAGAATAGAACTTATCAAATCCCAAAGACTGCAGTTATTTAGGTGACAGCATGTCCGTAGTAGACTCCAACAAACATGTTCTGAAATGCATGTGTTATGACCCAAGGGTGGACCAAAACATATTTAAGAAGGACACAGGAAACAAGGATAAGGGTTCAATGCTGTTTACTACTTTTTTAACTTCTGCTTCTTCTTAAGTTTTTTAAAGCTGTTGAAAAAAAAAACCCTTAACAAAACCCCATGCCCAAAAGTAACAAAGTACAAAAGGAAAAACACCACGGTGAGCCGGCCAACGTAAAATAAGGACGGTGCGCTGGGCAGGCCAACCCTATACGGGGCTGTAGGAGCTGCCACCCTAACGAAAAACACAACCCATAAACCTTCACACGAAATAAAGAACAAAAACAGGACGTCTGGACTCACCAGGCCAAACAAAAGAAGCTAAGCTAACCAAGGCTAAGGAACCGGCATGGAGACGCCAGCAGGGAGACCGGCGACGGAGACCGGCAAAAGAGCGGCGAGCAGAGAGAGAACGAGAGCACGCAGAGCTCACACTATTTAAAGGCTCCGGGGCACGAAACCAAAAACGACCGGGAGCAAACTATGAAAGACATAATTACAAAAAAAAGTCGGCAAGAATTATCAACCAACTAACTAACTAACTTGAACTAACAAAAATAATTAGTTTGAGTCATTTCTATGAATTAAAACTGGGAAAAAACACTACAAAAACATAGGCAATTAAAGGACACAGGGGGGAAAAAAGTGCTTGAACCTAACAGCATGGAACTCCTGTATTAGTTTAGCAGTTCATATTTCAGTCTTTTCTCAGCTGTTAATGCTCTTGGATGTGTTTGGGATTCCTTTCAGAGTGCTATTTTCAAACACAGTCTTGTCCAAAAATTGCTATTAGATTTTTCCTAAAACTGTACAGCCCTAATTAAAACCTTTTGTCCGTGTAAGAGTCTTTGGAATGGTGCGGCCATTTAAATAGTAGTGTAAATAGTTCTACTAATGCTAGTGTATTCACTGGGTGTAAGCGTTGGCTAAAGACAAACTGCGCACCATTTGTAAACGTGGTACTCTGTGTAGGTGGCAGTTATGTGTTCAAATGGAATCTTGTAGATATATAAAAGTCGACATTGACGTTTCCATAATACCATATTTTTGTATTCAATTCAATTCAATTCAAGTTTACTCCATAGCACATTTAAAACAAATTCAGCTGACCAAAGTGCTTCACATAAAAGTCAACAAAAAACAAATACACAGATAATACGATACGTAGGAAAACAACAATAAAACACCAAGATATCCTGTGTAGCTAGTATTAAATGCCAGGGAGAAGAGGTGGTCTTAAACACATTTAAACACAATCAATAACACTGCGTATTAGCACAGTATTAGTATAGCATTAGTATAGTATTAATATTTCTGGGACAGTTCTCCATTTGCTTGGTTTCTGTTAGTATTGGTTAATCTGTTATTGACTCATGTCTGTTTCCTGTTGGATTTGTAACTTTCTGTTGGTTAAATCAATGATCTTGTTAAGTCCCAAGAGGCGACTGCTGCTGCGATTTGGGGCATTACAAAAATAAACAGAATATATTTGCTTTCCTGAGCAGTCCGCAGGCTCTTATCCCGTATCGTCACACACCGTCAGCTCTGTGAGTGACGCGCTCAGGGTCGAGAGGGGACATTTGGCTCTGTCACACCTGTCACATCCACTGGACCGCTGCGTGTGCAGGGTTTTTGAACAGTCTCTCTACAGGAAGAAAATTTTAAATGTGAAGTAGAAATTACAGACTAAATAAATCGTTTTTTCAGACACACACATCAACTGTCAAGTGGCTATTAGCTAAACTTTTATATAGAGCCCTCTTAATTATTTAGCAGCGTCTGGGAATAGAACTTAAGAATAATGAGACGATCAATTTCATTCAAGTTGTTTCCAATTCTCAGCGCCAACATCTGGGAGGGAGGTGTAAAAACAATCTGAAGTATTGCCATAGTAACAGCGTCTGAAACATACCAACAGCTTTTCAATGCAATTCGAAACTTTAGCGCAAAGACGTCAGCCCCGAAGCTCAAGCACAAGAGTGTAGAAGACCAGGGAACCCAGGCAGGCTGACCCATCTGCAACATGCATCATTCTATTTCTGGGAAACCGACCTGGATTTTCAGCAGGCCAATTGTGTGCGGCAGCTATGATATCGTCGGGACAAAAGGTCATTCATACGTTGTTTCTAGTTTTTCGAGTAGTTTGCAATGGTAGAGTGCTTTCCACATAATCACTGTAAGGGATCGCGGGAATCTCTGAGTCCGGTGCTGCTTGTGTTGCGTTAAATCTGATTACCAACATATTCTCCCTCTTGGCGAAGACTTGCAAACGTAACCGGTTGTTGTGGAATAAGACTCCTTTTGTAGGCTCCGGTGAAAGCTCTTCGTCTTTGCTTGAACAATTTCTTGCAAGAAATAGGACCGAGTTGCCAACAGCGTCTCCTTCAGAGTCAGACCCCGATTCATACAAATCACTAAGTTTATATAGTTTGAGATGACCAGAGGACATATATTTCAAAGTGAGGATGTGACACTCCTACTGAGGTGCGGTCAGACAAGCTCCTGGTGGCGTTCATGAGCTGGTTTGCCTCAGGATGTAAAATGTGGAGTTAAAACAATACAAGGTGTGATACACTTCAAAGGAGAGAGAGATCTGAAAGCCAACTGTTTGGGCTGATTGCATCTATCTTCACATACATTACAAACACATAACAACCAAGAGGGAACAAAAGGCTTTACATGAAAGGTTTCCCTAACACCGTCTTTAACTTCCAAACCAAATGAGTTTTAGTTACAAGAACAAGTGATTTCTAAAAGGTAAAATAATCACACAATATTTTAATTTCCTTTACACGGTAGAAAGCCAAAATTGCTGGTTACTTTGAGGTGTAGTACTGGCTGCTAAACCTCTACGCCAAAGAGAGATAAGACTCTGTTATCTTGTTGTTCTGCTTTTGCCACATATTAATGATCAATAAGTAACAAAAGGTGTGACTAGGCCCAGCGTTCCAGCTTTTCCAGTTCAGATATCGATTCCGAGACTAAAAATTGTAATCTCTGACAATGCCGATATCAACTAATACCAGTGCAGAGACTGAAAACAGCATTTATTTCCTTTAAACTAAACTAAAATAACACAAAACTGATCCAAATGTATTAAGGAGCTGTCATTTATCTCACAAGTAACTACAAAACAGCTTTGTGGTTCAAACATAATGAAACATTATGGGCTGACTAAAGTAAAGAGTCTTATTACATCAATTTATATGTCCACTCAGGATATCGGCTGAATCGATATTTGGAAGCCGATATCCGATCCAGCACATTTTTCAGTATCGCTGCATCCCTAATTACAGCTATTTGGCTTATAATTGAAATCATGACTCATTATTATTAGTAAGATTTTGTGACAGTTTGGTTTAAAAGCCTTTGTAGAGTAAAGTTAATTTGCTCTGAGCTTGAGTGGAATGGAACACACTCCAAGAAAAAGTAAAACTGGAAATGTTGGTGACATAATCGCAGTTTAATAATCTGGAACTTTTAGACACACACCTGCACCTGTTTTTAATATTTTATATGGACTTGTATACTTGTTTGTTTTGTTTTTCTGCTTGTATTGTATTTTTTATCAGGGCGCCCATGAAAAAGAGAGTTTAAGTGCTCTCATTGGGTTTCTCTGTATAAATAAAGATAAAGAAGAAAGAGGAAGCAGAGTGGCAGAGCGAGTGCACAGAAGGTGATTAACTGTATTTTCGATTACAACATTTTTGTAATTGAGCAGAGTAATAACTGAAATAACTATGTTTAATTTCATTTATTGCACAGCCCTAGGTGTGACTTTGTAGTTGTGCTTTTATGTTTACTAAAAAATCATATTATGACTTTTAGTGCCTTTGGTCACGTCTAGAACAGCAATATCTACTACACAACCTGAAGCACAATTCTGTTGAGTAATTCCTCTGCTGGTTCTATTCAAAAAAAGCAGGAGATACCAGTGTAACGTTCTTATGTAGGAAACACTACAGCAGGAAATGAGTCAGCATTTTTGCACACACACACACACACACACACACACACACACCTCAGAACATGTAAGCACTTATAGCTGTGTCGGGGCCTATTAGCAAACAGAGACTGTGTTAGTGCTCATTAGGGACCTGCTGCATGGAGACATTTTGCCTAAATGCACCCAGAACCCCACGGGACGCATGGCTTAGGATGTCAATCAGTTATGATGTCATTGTAAATTGTATGTAGGTCTGTCACGATAACACATTCTGACGCGCGATGTACTGCTGAGGTAAATATAGACAATAATACTGAAACCAAACCATGAAGCAGAATAATCCCCCAAAAAGTATTCTACATGTACAATATTGTTAAACACCACAAACTGCAATAAATAACAGAATACAACACTAATGTAGTTAGTTTATGTCTATATTGAGTCATAGTTCATAATTCAATCTTCTACAGTTCAAATCTCATCCTAGTACAGAAAAACATGTCCAACATGTTCCCACTAGTACAAGGAAAAAGAAAAAACATCACGATAAATACTGACCCCCAAAAAAGTATTGTTCCACCCATAGACTATAAAGAGTCAAGTTCCTTATTAGGAATAAGGAGAATCAAAGCAACCAAAGAGCCAATCCGGAGCAAGGCTGTTGAAGGTAATGTCTCTTTCCGTCCACACCACTGGTTTAGTCGGGCGCTTAGCAACGCTGTCAATCAAACCTGTTGCTAACGCTAGCGGGAGCGACCTCGGGTAAAGGCGGGGACTGATTTGTCTCTTATTAATGTTCATATGTGGAGTTACAGATACAATCGTGAAATAAAAATACCGGGATCATGTATTGCAGGTTACTACAAACATTTTAAGACCAAAATGACGAGCCTGACAGTAGCAGTTACAGAGGGAGGGGCGACAGTTTTTCAATAGAAAGTGAATTGGAGCCAGAGTTGATGGAGCCGGAAGTGCGTCACTTCCTATTTGGAACGCGGCGGCTAGCAGGTTAGCTATGTCCATTTATATATACAGTCTATGGTCCATCTGTCACGTATTGAACGATAAGTCGATTTATATATACGTCTATGGTCCATCTGTCACGTATTGAACGATAAGTCGATTTTAGTATTTTTCGTGACAGGCCTACTTGTTTGTCCTTATACTAACCGTTACTATGGCTGCAAAATAGTATGTTGTTTTACCTATGGAGGCTGAAGACACTTCCACATAGCCCCATAGCTCAGGAGCAGTACTGGGCCTCTGGGACATGTCAATGTGCACACACCAAAATTAAACCACAGCCCCGGCGCAAATATGTGGTCTCGGGTTTCTGTATGTGTGACGCAGCGTGTGCACACTCGCAGCAGAGAGCGTGCCCTGCAAACAGCCGCAGCGACGGCCAGGCCGGGTTGAAGGAACAGTACTGATACTGCGGTGACATCACGCTGGGGGTGCTCTGCGCGTATATGTATGGTGGAATGTTCAGCAGTTACCATGGTGACACAATGCACACATTAGCAAACACAGCCAAAAAAGGGTAGTCTGCAAACTCAAGAAAAAAACCCCAAAAAGGAGTTAAACAACACATTTTCAGGAACCTGTGATCAATACGAGCGTTCACGGTCCTGTTTAGGAGTTTGATTTTCAATAAAAAAGGTGAGAGTGAGAGTGTAATGCTTGCTAACATTTGACTGTAATGTTATTTGAGAGGGACTAAAAAAATGATCTCACCTGTTGTCATTTCAGCTAAATTAGTTCTTTCTGGTCAGATTGTGGAAAAAATAAAGCTCCAATTAAAGTCTAACAAAGCCTCAGACAGAGCAGTGCCTACATTTAGCATCACACCCCCAGCAAACGTTGATGACATCATCTGCAAAGCATCGATACACAGGCTATTACATCACACTAGCACATAGGACACAAATTACCTCTATACGAGTTTACTATGATTATTTAATTTATTTAAAATGGCACTTTGTGAAAGACCGTCTGTGCATTTGTGTTTGAAAGGGCGAAAGTAATAAATGAATAAATACATTAGAGATGAGGCATAGACCCAGAGCCAACCCTTTGAGGACATCAAGCCCTTCACTGAAAGGAGGCTCATTGTCTGTGACAACCAAGATGCTTTGTGGCACCATGATATCATTTTGATTCACTCAGGTTTAATCTTGTTTTCAATTTACAAGAAACAGCGTCTTTACAATTAGACCAAATACATCAGGGAGCGTCAAAGCCATTCATGCAAGATGGGCGGATGTTGTTCACTTCTCATTAATCATTATATTATAAAGACAGATTTACAGAATAATGAAAATATGGCTAAAGCCGGGGGGCCACTGCACTATTTTGACCGTCTGCGACAAAAGATTTCAATTAAGGAGACGTTACCACACGGAGCCTGATAATCAACAAACTTTTGTTGTAGTTGTGGCTGATCGCGTGCACCATCGCAGTCTGCATGTGTATTAGCGTATGATTTAAATTCCTCACATCGTGTAGTGTCATATCCAATCATCTTATAAGACCAAAAAAACATCTTGCAGTGGACCCCAGGCTTAACACAAGCAGCCGGAGTGTTGTTGAGAAAGAGCAGAAAAATCAGTGCTCAGGGCCACATGTACCGCTGGGATTAAGTGGACATCAGTGATGCAACCGCACAAAAACAAACACATCAAACTGCTCAGCTCCACCTGCGAGGCCCTGAAGTGAAACAGGAAACTCATGCATTAGTGATGCACCACAAGTGAACTTACTCCGCCTGTAACCTACACCACAACACTTGAGATGATGCGAGCCGTTTTGATTGGACAAATTGATTTTAATACATGTGACCTTCAGCAGCTACCTTCACGTTAATAAAGCACACTGACTGCAAACAGGATAATAATCTATACTGTGCTGTGTGTAGTATTATATATATTATTGGAAAGTACAATGAGAGGGTATTTTCTGTGCTATAGGGGTGTTTATTAAAGGTGATAATAACACAATTAAAAAGGTTGATGGTTTATGTTTTATGTGTGAGTGGCAATCAGAAAAAACATAAGCCATAGAATACAGGTACATGTGCTCTGCAAAGTGTCCATCTATGTACAAGGAGTTACTGCTGCCCTTGCTACACAACCCTGAGGCAACAAACCTTGTGATATATGTGGTTGCCCATGGCAACAGGACAGTAGTATTCCCAAATGAAATACTAACAAGTAGAAGTAGCATCAGGTACTTATATACAAGAAAATATATACGTGTCTCCTCACTTCTCAGAGCTCAGATGAACATTATGGAACATTATGGAATTGACTGGATTATTTAAAGCAAGAATGCCATAAGAGATTTAAGATTTGATTCTGACGTTAAGCACAAACAGTAAGCCTGATTGCATTACTGCTGCCCCCGGCAGGCCTTAAATGCACAGGGCAGCTGTGGTATGTGGCTCTGGTCACATAAGTCTAGTGTCTTTGTCACAGTGAACCTGGTCCTCCTCTAGTTCCTTCTCTAGGCCGGTGTCAACTTCAACTAAGAACCAGTGTCTAGGTCTATTTTCTGCTATTACGACTTGTGTGCCATCTTGCTCTTGCTCTATTTAAAGGCTCTGTACTGACTATCTTATATGAATGACATGTCTCCAGTTACAGAGGCCAACCTGGCCCCCCTCTAAAATGCCAATACGTAATACATGAGCTGCAGGCTAACAGGCATGTAAGTGGACTTTCACACGTTTGGCCAGAAACAACCTGCTCCCCCAGGGCTTTTTTTGGTCCTCCCCTCTCTCCACTAAATAAACCTGCACTCTGTATGCACCTAAGTGTCATACAGAAAAAGCAGCTCTTTAACACGCAGCTTGTGACAGAGCACAGCTGGGCTCTGGTTACTTACGTCTGTGTCGGGCCCCTTATCCGCTCCCGGGCAGCAGAACGTGACAAGCTCATGGCATCTCTTATGGACCACAAAACAGCAAACTGCAGAGAAAGAGGGGAGACAAAACAGACAGATGTGAGCAAAGAGGGACAAAAGATGCATGGTTAATACTCAAGGTTGATATTTAGACAGAATGACACAGCAACTGATCTGATAAAACTGAAAGGAATGGGAAAGCGCTCTGGTGTCTGGACTGGGCTCCTTATCGTGGATCCAGATGGCCAAAGCTGCCTGCAAGCTGACTGCTGTTATTGAAAAACACAGAGCCACCTCTTCACGGGCTGACAGGAGCTAGACACATTTGTTACAACTGAAATGCAAACATATCTAAAACACACTACTAAAATGGAGTAAGTAAAGAGAAAGTCTAGGTCATGGGATTGGAACAAAGCTTCAGTGACACAGTGGCAGAGTGGCTACTGTCTGTCACCTCACAATGAAGAGGAGTGTGCACAGCTGCACTGGACTTTTTTCAGTATTTTAATTACAGCCACGTTTGTTTACGAAATCTTCAGTTATTTGGGCTAATTGTTTGCTGAATCGTTATGGGTCTGAATAATGTAAATCTAAAATATTTATGGCACGATAATTCACAAAAATGGTTTGTGTAGGATTCTTTTCAAGCTCGATTTTCAGCTACACTAATGTCACACACTGCTATTGTTATACTGTTATTCCTATAAGACTGAGAGAGACACACCACTTCTGAAGGGCCACACTGACCACAACCACTGACTACAAACAGGAAACTCACAGAAGGCATTGGCTCTACATCTGAACAATCTAGTCACTAGCAATAAAAAAAACAGTTTGATCATTATTTTATGTTTTATTTCACCAAGCACCACAAGCCCCAAGTTAGTGAACTTAGAAAAGTGAGCTGGAAGTTAGTTATTGACTCAAATTATTAGTTGATATTAGGCCTGTCACGATAACAGATTTTGAAGTGCGGAGTAAATATAACGATAAACGATAATATTGAAACTAATTTATGCCACTGACACAGTAACGCAAGAGCAGATTTAAACCACAAAAACTATACTAAATCTACAATACTGTTAAAAAATCATGAGCTGCAATAAATAATTAGCAGAATGAAACACTTTAGTCATTAGTTTTTAAAAAATCTGAGCTGCAATAAATAATTAGCAGAATGAAACACTTTAGTCATTAGTTTGCATCTGTAATGAGTCATACAAGTTATACATTTTTTAAAGCTTTAAATCTGATCAAAAAAAATTCCCAGTAGTGTAAAGAAAATGTGCACACAATAAATACTGAATCCAAAAAGTATTGTTTCATCATTCATATATTCATCAAAAAGTCAATATAGTCATTATCGTGAGCCTTCAAATGTAAAAAAATATATATTTTTCATTTTGTTGCCTCATCAAACAGATTTGGACAGAGCGTTTATATCAATGCCGGGCTGTGTGCACAACATTATACATCACTCCTGGAAGGGTCTATATTTACAAAGAAAGATCCACAATAAGATAAGGCCCACTGACGTCTGTAAGAACTGAATACTGACTGAAATAACACATGGGATGCCTTTTTATCAATGTTCAAATGATTCCTTAGCTAAAGTATTTGGTTGGTTTGCTAATCGGTAAGAGCTAATCCCACTTTTATGATCTAACCCACCCATGGAACTGATCAGTGGCGTGGCGTCAGGGCCAACAAGGCCTTGTCAGACATTTCAGCAAAAAAATGGAAAACTAATTATTTTATTACATCAATGAAATCACAATTTAGTATTTTTTAGATCTAAAACATAACATAAATATGAGTATCCTATCAGATGTGGTGTTATTTTGGGGGTTACACATTCAGAAATGGCTTCTCTTTCCTTAGTCCTTCTGTCTGCAAGCTGCTGGCCCTAGCTTTAAAACTGACCAATGAGTTTGTCCCTTTGCAGTTGACTGACAGGCAGACACAGCATTGATGCACTGGCTTAGTCCCGCCCAGGCCAGCTGTGTGCCCGGCGCTGGGCCTGGCCCTCTCCTGTCATCACTGCACAGGGCACCAGCTGGCACCAGATTCTTTGTCTAGCACTAGCGTAGTCTGCGTTTCACTTAGGCGGAGTTTGAAAGAAAAAAAAAATAGAACATTTCTTCATTTGTACTTTCTTTTTGGACAAATAATGGGATTATGTTGGTTAAGTAAGTTCACTGTAATAAAACGTTCAAAAGAGCATCTAAAACAACAGGACTACTCAGGTCGAGGATTTACAGACACTCGGAGCTCACGGAGCACAGAATGAATGGACTATTGGATTCATGGATTTATACTTCCATGGTTGGATTACACATCGGATGGTGACATGTAGTCACATGTGAAAGTACTGGTCTGCTGAGGACAGCAGCAGTGAGTGAGGTGCTGGTGTTATTATAGGGTCTATGTGCAGTAACTTGGGTTAGAGCCTAATGAGAAAAGTTAAAACGTGTCCATTTGTAGCTTGACGGTGATGTGCGTGCGCGTTATGACTCGGCGTGCGCTCCTCTGTGGTCAATCAGCTGATGCATTGTGATGGGCTTGGATGCGTTTAAGCAGTAAGGCAGTGTAGTCAACAAAAGCACTAAATACTGTGCAGTATCAGCACTGCACATGTTCTATCTGCATTAAGCCGGGCTGCCTCAGCCTTGCCTCCTCCAGCAAACCTCCACAGGGGAGCGCACGGGCTCAGAGGCTGTATATGGTGGCTTTGACATCTAAAGACCTACAGATATAACTATCTGTAAATATGGGCAGCTGGCCCAGGTCCCGAGGCCACGATCCACGGTAATTTTTATTATTCACTACGCACAGTAATACACCACAGTGTTGGTGAGTGGCCTCGCTGTTGCTTTTCATACACAGTAATAACCTGAAATCAATGTAGCCTTCAGACCCATACACCTCCATAGCACGACTCAAGCCCTCAGGCCAGTGGCTCCTGAGCTATCGGCCAGTGCAGTCGATAACAAACATTACTCACTCGCCCTACAGCCCGCTGCAAAACAGACCAGCTCCACCCTGAACCCGGACCATTTAAAAACCCCATACTTCAACCACAGCACTCGATAATGGTCCATAACAAGTCGGGAGTCTCATCAATACTGATCAACAGGCTCTCAATTTTTCAAGAAAGACCTCAGTCACTCACACTGCAGGCTCAAAAACACCCCTCCCCCAAAGACATTACAGTGATACGACATCAAACCCACGTCATTTCTGGGTCGACATATTCATATAATCAAAATTCAGGTTAGAGGGCCAATCTTAACACATCACAAGTTCACATCACAACACATCACCAGGGTAAGAAGCTAATGCCAGGATGATTTTTCTCACGTAGCCTCTTAATTCTCACCAGATCTGATTAGTTGTAGAGCTGATGTTAAAACATAATGAAACTCCAGGACGGTTTTTCCTTCCAGCGCAGCAGACAGACCAAGACAACTTGCCTCATTGTCTGACTGAATCTGTTCCATTGATTGCATCCAGGGTCACAAGTTCATCGCTGCAATTATTTGGTTTGGGGAAACAAAAAATCAGTGGTATTTGAATGTTAAGACTGGAGCTGGAGTCCTTCATTATTTACTTTATTTACAAAAGTATTAGAAAGACGCTCATCCTGGGAGCACAGGGCTAGTAATGCAGAGTAAACAAAGACCATGTTAGGGCTGTTGTCGTGTTAGCGCTGCTGTCGTGTTAGCGCTGTTGTCGTTTTAGCCCTGTTGTCGGCAGCGCTCTGTAGTTATTTCAGCGTCAGTTCAGCGTCCACTCCAAAGGCTAAATGAAAGTATTTTAAGAGGTAACAAATGTCTTTTCTGTCATTATTAGCGCGTTTTAAGTGTCTGCAGAGCCTCCACAGTCTGCATTTAACGTTAACCTGGACGTTAGCATTAGCATTAGCCACAGACGTCAACAGCGGGACCTCATTTTGGAAAATACAGAGAGGTCTGAGTACTCGCCGATACGATACCCGAATAATGTGCGGGTATTAGAGCTTTTGCAGATACCAGTATCGTATCGGAACAACCCTAATTGTACTGTATTATAGCAATTTATGTCAATCCTGTGTTTTAGTAGACACAAAAATGCATTTTATTTCTTGGCTCATTTATTCGGTTTAAATTAGGGTGACCAGACGTCCATATTAACCCGGGGCAGTCCCAGTTTTGAGCCCTGTGTCCCCTGTCCCAGCAGATTTATTAAAACCATTGATTTGCTCCAGATTTATACAAGAAATGTCCCAGGTGTCCCTATTTGTGCCCAATCTGATCCTCGCCAACAGTAAAAACAGGGAATATATTGTCATTTGTCCAGATAACACACACATAGCTGAGTCGAAAATGGACAATGGTACACGCTCTTTTCACTATTTTATTCATACTAACCATCCCAACCCGGGTGTGTCCCAGTTTTGAATTTTGAAAATCTGTTCACCCTATTTTAAATCTCATGAAGTGTCTTTACTGTCCCAGGATTTGAACCAATTAAAGTGGTTGTGTTGATCTGTTAATACCGCCCAACACTGAACGCTTTCAAGTGTTGTTCCGTTTCTAAAATGGGGGTTTGAAGCAATAATAGCTATTTGTTTTGGCTTTATCAAACTGCCTCGCCACGGAGAAGATTATGAGGATTTAAATGGAATAAACCAATCACTACGCGGAGAAATGTGCAGCAAACGGTGAGATGCGTTTTGCTCTGGTAATTGGAAGTTGGGGAGAATGAGTGAACGTAATGAGGACTGCTGGGGGAGGCAGTAAAAGCGTGACACGAAGCAGAGAGCTGGGATGTGGTTCAAATCACATTAAAACTACTGGGGGTGACTGTAAACCAAATGATCCTGTTGCAATAGGGATTTCTAAGATGAACACTGTGTAGTCACATCTCAAGCTAGTAATGAAAAAATGGTAAATGGTCAGATTTTTTCATTTTTATATAGCGTTTTTCCACCTTCAAGGCACTTTACATCAAGGAACCGCTCACCCGTTCACACACACACATTCATACACCAGTGTACGCAGACACAAAACGTCACACACATTGAAACTGATACACTGCTGGCAACATGCCTGAAAAATTAGAACAGATGGGATAAGAAAGGTATTAAGGTTTTAATAAGGTTTTACTGTGTTGTTTTTGTTTCCTTGTCCCAGTTTTTTGTAAAATTAAATTAGCGTCATCTTAACGGTTTTAACCAGCGGTGGAAGAAGTGCTCAGTTTTGTTACTTAAGTAAAAGTACAGATATTGGAGCAATAAAATACTCAAGTAAAAGTATGACATGAAAAAATCTACTTAAAAGTATTAAAGTACCTGTTTAAAATTAAAGAATCTAATGAAGCTTCAGATATAGTGATTTTCATGAAGATTTGGGCTGAGTTTTGTTCAACCGAAACAACTGAATCGATTGTTTTGTTCCTAGATGTTTTTATGTGTATACTTTTATTTCTCAGTCCTGTTCAAAAATGTAGTGGAGTAGAAAGTACAGATACCTGCTCTCAAATGTAAAGTAAAAGTAAAAAGTATCCACTTCTAATCTACTTAAGCAAAGTACAGATACCTGCTCTCAAATGTAAAGTAAAAGTAAAAAGTATCCACTTCTAATCTACTTAAGCAAAGTACAGATACCTAAAATTTATACTTAAGTACTTTACTACTTTTACTTTGTTACCTTCCACCACTGATTTGAACCTCATAATGTATAGTGTTTATATTTACACTGCTCGACCAATGATCTGAATATTCCCCTAACTTGACCTAAAACTGCACTGAGTGTAAGTGGTTGTATAGACGTTGTTCGTGCATGAGCAGACAGGGGGCATGCTGCTCTATACATTACATAAGGAAACTATGCCTTTGTATGTGCTGTAAAAGTCTGGCCCACGCCTGACTGCCTCTATTCAGGTAAAAGACCTGCTTCATACATGGCTGGCTCCCCCGGAAAAGCCCTGACGCACTGGGACATTACTGCCTCAATAACACCTTGTGACTGCTCCAAGTTGACAGTCAAAACATAATGAAGAATCATCGTTTTAATGCGTTTGGGGCCAATAATCGTCAGCACACACTACTGAACTGAAACCAGCCAACCTCCTGGCAACCACGATCCCATAGGCTCTGTCTCAAAGCTAACAGTCACTTTTATTCAAATCAGAAAACATAAAATAAACAACCTATTAAAATAAAGACTGCCCGATTGTTTTTATATGTAGAATACTTCAGTTGTTTTAACATTTATTATGCCTAAAATTAGCATTATCTTTAGCACTGAGACACAAACATCTCACTTTCTAAACACAGAAGTGTCCTCCACTGAAGTATTCATTTTATTTGTGTAGTGTTTAACATGCTGCCTTATCTTTTAAACACTCAAAAACCTCATAGAGATAGAATTGGACGGGAAGTAGCGACACTATCAGTGAGGTTGCCGGGTTCTGTTGTGCACAGAGCATAGATGTAGACAGATAGATGATAGGTGTTTAAAGAAATGAACGAAGTGAATGTGACGTCACCCGTAGCGTTCGGCTCCAGTCAAATGAAGCTCATCGAGGCTGGCAATTAAGGGGGCGAATTTGGAGCCACGTTCTGTATTTGGAATTCCGATTGCGAGTATCATAGCAACCAAAGAGCCAATCTGGAGCGAAGCTGTTGAAGGTAATGCCCCTTCCTGCTAAACCAGCGGTGCGGGTGCTTAGCAACGCTGTCAATCAAACCTGTCGCTAATACTAATGGGAGCAACCTCTGGGAAAGATGGCAGCTGATTCGTCTGTTGTTAATGTTCATATCTTGAGTTACGCACACAATAGCGAAATAAAAACACCAGGACCACGTAGAGCGGGTTAATAAGACCAAAATGATGAGCCTGACAGCAGCAATTGCAGAGAGAGTTTTCTAATGTAAAGTGAATTGGACCCAGAGTCGATTGGAGCTGGAAGTGCGCCCATGATCACTTCCTATCTGCAACGCGGCAGCTAGCAGGTTAGCTGTGTCCATTTATATATGCAGTCTATGGCACGGAGCCAATTCACTTGTATCAGTCTGTCCCAGATAAATGGATAAACAAAATGCAAATAGTTACGCTTTGAATGGAAATTTAACTACTATTCAAAACAGAGTAACCTATAGTGTTTAATTTTATCTTTGTTACTTACATAAACATCTTATACAGGTATCGACACTGAATGTAAATATGTCTAAGAGCATCATCTATAATTCAACACAAATTGATTTATGGGTTGTTTGCCTGTAGCTGTACTCTTCAAGGCCCAAGACCCCCAGTAATACACTGCAACTGTCTGTTATGGCCAGTTTTAGCTCCAGAAAATATAAACTATGAAGTATTCAAGTAGCTACCAAAAATATCAGCACTATTATTGTGTTTCCATATAACCATATACACACTCAGAAATGAGCATAAAAACAAACTGATATTTTACCTCATGATTTGGAATAAGCAGCTCTATTCTCCAAAGCACATACATTATTCATTGTTATGCTTTCTTTGGCTTTATTTGAAATGTGAACAGTTTGGTGCAGACCATGGAGCTTTGTGAGCTGTCACCAAGTCTCTGCAGAGAGTGTCTTCAGACCTGTCTGCCTGGCACTGCATCTGATAACACTTCAGACAGACAGTCAAACGGAACAAACGCGGAAAGTATTTACACAAAGAAGTGGAAACCCAACTTATATTTACATATTACCGAGAAAATGCGAGCGAAATATATTTCCCCAAAACCACAATTTGCCTTGTTGATGACGAGAAGGAACAGTTTGTTTTGCACCAAAGCTGCGCCTTATTACACCTTTGTGCGCAGTCTGCATCTTATAAAGCATTTGTACAGATGCAAAGTTGAAGTATAGAATGTTTTATCAGTTGAAGTATACAGTTGAAACCACAAGTTTACATATACTATATAAAAAGAAAAATTGTCTTAAAAATCCATCCTCTCATTATTCTGGCATTTAGCAAATAGAAATAATTTTTGTAATCCTAATTGACCTAAAACAGGAAAAGTTTAGTTTGATTTCAAGTCAGACATTGAGTAAAAAAAGTGTATGTGTCTTTTTATATAGTGTATGTAAACGTCTGGTTTCAACTGTATTTGCTTATCTGTTTATTTGAAATTTTCATATTGTGGAATGTTTTCATTTGAATTGTAATTTATTTTAATGTATTATTATTTTGCATGGGGCTGCCGAAAATAAGTGCTACACAGACTACAGCGGCGTTTAAAGTCTCCAGAGAATCGGTGCAGTGTTGACTTGTCGGTGCACATAGAGCATTTTACACACACCAACCTACTTTCTATCAGATTTTAGCTGCAAAACTTTTCCCAAATTCTCCGCTGAAATGAAAGGGATTCCCGAATAACCGCAAGCGCCGCCACAAAAAAGCACGGTTTAGTAGTAGACAAAAGTGGGCGGGGCCGAATAAGGTCTCCGAGAGGATACATGTTGGATTCTTCACACTCACAGCAGTTTGGGCCATTTGTATTTGTGAAACGGTAAACCTTCTGAACCGGGAGTCTCTGTCATCTTTACCACAACACCCAGAACACAACGCAGAGCCATATCAAAACGGGCTATAATGGATGGATGGATGGGCTGTTACCAGGGCAGGAGTTGTTACTAAGTATCGTGCTACGTAAAGTTTGCTTTTTTCCCCAGAATGGTGTGAAAGGTGCTAAACTCATGATGAGTGCATAAGGAAAAGGACAATGGCTACCAGCTAATACGTTACATCAAGTGGGGTTTGGCAGCACAATAAAGGTAAAGTATAAAGTGAGGAAGCAAAATAGAAACACGCCTTTAGAATTGCTGATGTTTGTGTTATGTCTGCCAACAAGTAGTTAGCGTGAATAACTTGCCTCCAGCTCCATTCCACTAAAACGCAATGATTTAAGTGGGATTTGTGAGGTTTGATGCCTTTGGCCTGATATACTGTTGGTGCTATTTGTACAACATAACACTAGAGAAGAGGTGTTGTTAAGCATTTCAGTTTGGAGCTAATCGCTACTCCAATATGTTTCCTAACAAGGTACTGCCAAAACAGATGTTGTTGTCTATTGCTCACTCCCCCATTGAAAATTCATTAGAGCCAACGTTTAGAATGCAAAGGTTCTGCCTGCAAACACTGGAAAGGGTCTATTATTGTGGTTCACTCCGGTAAATAAAATACCAGTTTTTTCTTTATCAAAAATACAACTGTTTACGCTGTAATTTAGACTTTTACAACCGGCTGTGTAATGTATGGCAGTTTAGTCTCAATTACAATTCTGTTTAATCAAATGTGTGCAGCCCTGATGTGGCGCCTACATATTTTCTAGTGGAAAAGGGAAGGTTTCAGGTATGACACTCAATCTTTCATTTTGAACAGAACCACAGAATCGGTTACTGCAGACCGTGGTTCCTCGCCAGTCGCCCCACATACGCTGCACAACAGACTCAGACTGGACGATTACTCACTGAAAAAACACATCTCCTTGACTTTTAATATTTCTTGTCAATAATGTGAATGCCAGCGCAAGAGTGTTGAGGAAGTGACTCACATTTCTCCAGTCACATCAGAGAGATAGATAGAGAGGGGAGGGAGAGATGGAGACACGGAGGGACAAAGAGAGATGGAGATAGAGAGGGACAGAGAGGGATAGAGAGAGATAGAGATGGAGATAGAGAGGGACAAAGAGAGATGGAGACAGAGAGGGACAGAGAGAGAAAGAGAGAGAGATGGAGACAGAAGAGAGGGACAGAGAGAGAGAGAGAGAGAGAGAGAGAGAGAGGGACAGAGAGAAAGAGAGAGATAGAGATGGAAATAGAGAGGGACCGAGTGAGATGGAGACAGAGAGAGAGAGAGAGAGAGAGAGAGAGAGAGGGAGGGGACTGAGAGAGAGAGACAGAAGGATAGAGAGAGAAAGAAATTGAGAGGGACAGAGAGAGAAAGAGGGACTGAGAGAGAGAGCGAGAGAGACAGAGAGAAAGAGAGAGAGAGAGAGAGAGAGGTTAGGAGAGAAAGGTTAGGGGAGAGAGAGGTTAAGAGAGAGAGAGTGAGAGAGTCAGAGAAGTTAGGAGAGAGAGACAGAGAGATTAGGATAGAGAGAGACACAGATTAGGATAGAGAGAGATAGAGAGAGAGAGAGAGAGAGAGAGAAAGGGGTGGTCTGGACATAGCAGTGCGGAAAGGAATCACTAACAGCCACCAGCCCTGCCCCTCAGTCTCAGAGCCAAGCCCTGCTTCCTGTTTAAACGCAGTGGCTCAACACCAGGGGAACACAGCAGGCCTTTATTTGGACAGTGAACAGCTGGAGCCCTTGCATCTGCTTTACATACATTCTTCTGCAGACAGGCCAAAGGTGCTTTGACTTTTCTTCCACCACCACACCTCCTCCGCGTACAGTCCTCACGGTGTATTTAGCCACAGGTGAAAGAAAAGATCATCATGCATAGGAGAAGTGAGCGCGTGTCATAGAAATTTGTTTGGCGATGAGCTGATGGATTCTCACGTGGCTCATGGCTCATGTTTGGGGTGAATGATGCGCGGTGTATGTGAACAAGGCCGACCCAAAAGTGAAGTAAACAGAACTACATCTAGTGCCACTGACATTGCTCCACAGAGCGTAGTAATGTGTGAAAACAACCTAAAATATAGAAAAAAATACAAACAAAAACAAACAAAACAAATAAGTCCATTTAAAACATTTAAAACAGGAGGAGGTGTGAGTATAAATGTTTGTCACCAGATTATTAAAGTGAATTTGTGGCACCAATCTTGCTTGTCCTTGAAATATATTCAAATTTTATTAAGAAAAACAGCCAAAAGCTTTTTTTTCCCATTTCAGTTCTAGTGCCGCCAGTCCTTAGACTTATACAATCCTGTGAAGTTTCTGTGTCAATGTTCAACAAGCAAGAGAGATATTCAGGCAGTCTATCAAGTAGTCCCTTATAAATACATTTTAGAAAGTGTTGTTCTCTTCTGACAGATCTGGAGAGAGTGGAGAAAAAAGAAAGAACATATGTTGAGGTGACAGAAAAGTGTTTTATACAGCTTCAGAATGTCATTTCTGTCTTTTTTGGCATCTGCTGCTATTACATTTGACCTACATGCATTGATTTCAGCATTAGTAACCTTCTCCTCCCAGATTTACAGAAATGAATAATGCAACGGTGAAAGGATTTGGTCTAATCACAACGAATTTTACTTACAACTGGACCCGGGTTTCAACCAAATCTATGCGTGGGATTTTTTCTTCAACTGAATATTGCTGAAATTTACCCCAGCGACGATTTTTAAAAGAGCACGGCACACCAGCGAAGCTCACGGTATTCAAGACTGTCATTAGATACAAACATCTCCAGCATGAAGCGTACTCATGATAAAGAGATCAATGTTTATCCCCATCAATAATTCACTGGTGCGCTCTGACATTTAAGGGCCTCCATAATGGCACCTCAACACTAAGCTACACGGGAAGGGGAAGTGCAGCAAAAGAGCCGAGAAGGTTACGCAGAAATGTGGGCCCATAAAATGCATGTCAAAAACACATCTGACGCTGTAAAGGCCAAGAACGAACGCCAACAGCAGAGTGGCAGGTGGGAGAGAAAATCCTCAGCCGCTGCATTTAACAGGATCATGTGGGAGGTGAAGAGACAAGCTTTTAATATGCTTCCATTTTGTTCTGTGTCATTTACAGCAAGTATTGATTGTACTGTGTCTGAGAGATTAGGTAAGACACTTGGACCACCACGAACCACGCTTGGTCCACGTGGCAGCTTAGACTGCTCAAAATCGCAAAAAATCAAGTAGTAAACAAGAATGGACATGCCAGTGACCGCTATCCAAAATTAGAGCTCTAATTTTGAGTGAAGACCCAGAGAAATTTGCATTTGGTGTTACCATGGCAACATCCGGCTGAAAGGTTTTAAGAAGACTCCCGCACACTGTCTCACTCTTGGTTCACTTTTATTAGTACAATGTTTCAGTCCCTCTGACCTTCCTCAGGTATAAGTTAAGGGACTGCCCCCTTTAAGAATAATCAACCAATCACAACAGTGAAAAACACATTCACAATTAGACCTCAACATAACCGCAATATTGTAAATAATTCACTTTACACCAGTCTTTTGTCAGTTAAAATACATGGGTAATGATTAGAAGAATAAAGATTATTGTCAGCACTAAAAAGATTGAACAATTGTATTTTATTATTGTGACATTTTTAGTAAACTAAGTGTCGCATCGAAGAGTTCACATGAGCCCCCCTCACGGCTCAGAGCGAGGGCAAACCAATCTGTGCTCTTCATTACGACACCTTTTTGACATCATACATTACATTAAACAACAATTCATCATTTAAGCCTTGTGGGCTGAGGGTTTGCCAAGTAAAAATCCAATAAGCTTCGCCTCTTTTGGCAGCATCCAACACTTGTCACAGACATGGGTTAACTGCCGGTCATAATGTAGGGGCGGCCGCGATGCAGAGGCGGCCGCGGTGCAGAGGCAGCCGCACTGCAGAGGCGGTTGCGATACTTATACTACATAGAAGAAATGGGATGCACCGATACCAGTATGGAGTATTAGTCCGATACCAGGTGCCAGTATTCGTCCTTATACTCGTCAATGTGCTGCCGATACCGAGAGCCGATACCACTATAACTGTGCTGCGTCTTATTTGACCCTCACAGTTCGCCTCTCAGCTGAGCAGTGAGCTCTGAGCAGAGGAGATTAAACTCAGCTTTAATCATATGTGACACATGAACTTTGAACATATTTAGGAATCTTAAAGGTTTTATGGTTCACAAAGGATTTCAGTGCTTGTGTTCACATAGTAGCATGCTAATGTGGCTAAGTGGTCCTGGTGCTTCTTAGCTTGTGCATTCATTGTGACTTATTGTAACTGACAAACAAACTGACCAATATGGACATGCTCTACCTCTGAGACAAAGCTCTGTCCAGTGTGGTTGTGGTAAAAGTAAGAAAACACTCACTGTCTCCTTAGCAGTTAGCGCAGAGCAGTCTGCAAGGACTGAAAATATAAGTAAATATTAAAAGATACTTCTCTAAATTATATGGGAATTATGATTTTAGTAGAAATTTAAAACAGCCCTTCAGTAAGTATTCCATTAAAAAAGTAGGCCACACTCTAATGAAATTATACATAAAATATATAATGAAATAGTGAATTGGATTTACGACTGTAATAGAACCCATCTAAAAAATAATGTCTGGTATCAGTATTGGTACTCGGTATTGGTAAGTACTCAAAATGAAGTACTCATACTCATTTTGGAAAAAGTGGTATCAGTGCATTCTTAGTTTTTGTACTTTTCTTCTAGACTTTTTCCACAAACTGCCACTTAACTGATGTAAAACTGTGATAAATATTTGCCACAGGTACTATCCACCAAACCAAGTCAGAGTCAGGAAAAACATGAAAACATTGCAAATTTCCTCAGTCCTCCTTATCATCATCGTCTGGACATGTCCAGACACTGCACAGAGAGACAGTGTGTAGTTAACTTTAGTCCAAGTACTGCAACACAAGTCGAATGCAGCCCTACTTTTGTTTGTGAGTTGGTAAGGCTAAATATAGAACATAACGAGTAAAAATAGCAAAAAGCAACAGATAGCCACCGGAATGAGCCAAATGAAATGAAACTGAAAATGAACGTAAAATGTAAATGCAAAAAGGTTTAAAGGTCACGTTACTCAACTCCATTTGCGGCTATCTTTTGGAAATAAAAATTGGTATTTCACATTTTACAGAATACAAAATAATTTGTGATAATTTATAAAATACTGAGTATGTTTTTGATGAAGAAGCATTAAGCTCCTTGCTGCTATCTCTCATTCCCCTTTTCCACCAACCTGGTTGCGGTGCTGGTTGCGGTGCTGGTTGCGGTGCTGGTTGCGGTGCTGGTTGCAGGGCGATGCCCAATTCAGAACCAGTTCTGCCATTTTCCATTCAGAAAAAGCTGGCTCCTGGTGCTGAGCACTGGTGCTGACTCTGCACTAGTTAATGTCTGTATGACAGGTTAGACTACTCATTTCTCTAAAACATAATTAACATCATTAGAACTTTTCTATTTTTTATTTTGGTAAAGTTTCTAATTTTACTTCCTGGTTGGACGTGGGCAACAGACTGTAGCAACCATATGTTAGCAAGGGCCAAAACCTGTCTAAATTACACAATAGTTATGATTTCACAAATAAAAATAAATAACAACACCTTAATTTTGTTAAACCAATGTTTAAAGTGTCTAAAATTCTTTCCTTCTGTGTAAATTCTTTGCATTTTGGATGGAATTGATGACAGTTGATGACAGGTGGAAGCAGGGGAGTCGACAGGGGCCACAAAGGGGTCTGTTGTCCCGAGCCCCAGTGTCCTAAGGGCCCAGAATTGGACCTTCTTCCTATTCATTTATATTAGAGAGGGGCCCATATGAGGCTTCTTGCCCTGGGCCCCTAAATTTCTGTCAACGGTCCTGGGTGGAGGTATTCGTTTCAGAACTCACTGCTACTTCCTGTATTTTACAAGTTTTTGCTTTCTACTTTTCTTCAAAAACTGCCGCAGTTTTTTACTAACTCATGTATAAATATGATAGTTTTTACCTGTCCCACCAAACCAAGTCAGAATTAGAAAAATATATGAATCTGTCAAATGCACTTTAAGAGCTGGGCCAAAAATTAGAACCAGCTCCAGTGAAATACTTAAAAATAGATATTATAGTTAACACTTACTAACAGTAATGCAGAAGGAAAAAGTAAAACAGTCTTAGCAAAAATAGAACAAAAGAGGGGGCAGTAAAGAAAAAAAAAAATGCTTACTGCCGACGAGTAAACAATGCATTGCTATGGCAACAATAAGTAGCTGCTCTTTGGTGGAAAACCAAGCTAGCACAGCTCAGAACCAGCACCAAAGCCACTCTGGAACCAGCTCTGAACTAGCTCTGAACCAGCCCAGAACCAGCTCTGAACCAGCCCAGATCCAGCTCTGAACCAGTCCAGATCCAGCACTGAACCAACTTTGAACCAGCTCTGAACCAGCCTAGAACCAGCTCTGAACCAGCCCAGATCCAGCTCTGAACCAGCACTGAACCAGCCCAGAACCAGCACTGAACCAACTTTGAGCCAGCTCTGAACTAACTCTGAACCAGCTCTGAACTAACTCTGAACCAGCCCAGAACCAGCTCTAAACCAGCACTGAACCAACTTTGAACCAACTCTGAACCGGCTCTGAACCGGCTCTGAACTAGCTCTGAACCAGCCCAGAACCAGCTCTGAACCAGCCCAAAACCAGCTCTGAACCAGCTCTGAACCAGCTCGGAACCAGCCCAGAACCAGCCCAGAACCAGCCCAGAACCAGCCCAGAACCAGCCCAGAACCAGCCCAGAACCAGCTCTGAACCAGCACCTTGGTGGAAAACGGGTATCTGTGAACTGTAATGTGCTTCGACTACCTCCACCTACTTTTCCCTCCTGCTTCAGGAACCACTGTCCAATTTCTGAACAGAACCAGTGGAGCAATAACTCATTTGTTAAGAGCCAGATTATGTTTTAAAGATTGCAGTGTCTAAATTGGATTGGTATAGCAAAACAAAGAAAAGCACAATTCCCCCAAAGGTACGATTCTTCCCACATGGAGGTCAGCTAACTAGAACGCGGGTCTGGATTTCATCTTGCACGCTTTACATCTGACAGCCCACAGTCCAATTAGACCATTTCAGAGACCAAGGTCAATATGGAAGTCCAAAGTTTGATTCGGTTACTGCAGTAAAGAGGCTGTAGTACTGCTCAACGATGGCCAAGTCGCACATTTCAATTTACAGTATATATATTTTTACCCGAACGCAACGCGAATTCTGGGATCGCGACATAAGAGCCTTGTCCCACTGTCTTACAAACAAACAAATGAGGCTACGGGTGAAAAATAGAAGTCATTACCGAATAGGAAGCCTTACCACAGATAACAAAGCCGGTGCTGGGGCCGCAGAGTTTCGGAGACAGCAGTAGATGTTTTGTGATTTATGAGTCCGCACAGAGCCAGAACCATTGATCCTAAGGTCCCTTCGATCCAAACCTGACTCCACATATGAATTATACACCACAACATGCGGATACAGAACCTGGAACTATAAAACAGCCGGACAGGACATACAAATCTTTTTCTGGGTGCTTTAAAAAGGATAGAGTTTGGTTTTCAGAAATGATCATGTCTACACAGTACAAAATATGCTACTTGTGCTGGAGTTTTAGTGACATGGGTTAGGCCTGTCGTGTTAATTACTGTATCAACTTATTGTTCAGTATATGAAAGCTGGAACTATATTTTTTTGGGGTCAATATTTATCACGTGTACATTTTCTTCGCGCAACTGGGAGATTTTTGGTTATTTTTTGGCTGTATGATAAGATTTAAGCCATAAAGGGTTGAATGAATAACTTCTATGACTCATTTCAGATGCAAACTAACGACTTTATTGCAGCTCATGTTTTTTTTTTAACAATATTGTACATTTAGAATAGGTTTTACGGTTTAAATCTGCTCTTGGGTTATTGTGTCAGTGGCATAAATTTAAATCGCTCTTGGGTTATTGTGTCAGTGGCATAAATTAGTTTCAACATTATCGTTTACCATCTATATTTACTTCGGCGATATATCGAACTTCGAATTGCATTATCGTGCCAGGCCCAACATGGATTGCAACTTACTGGCAGTTAGAGATGCAGTTAAGGCATCCCAGTATGTTTGCATAATGGGTTTATGATTTAATAACACACCGCGAGCCAATATTTGAATGAGCTATGCAAATATGGACAGAGCCACAATAGTGACACGTGTAGCACAATGGCCTAAACCGCAGCAGCCTCCCTGGGGTCTGGCTTTACAGGGGCTAAAAATAATCTTGGGGGATTACTGCAGGGTGTGGCAGCAGACAACCTGATTCCTCTCTTTTATTAAACCATGTTAAAATGCTCCGGCCATTCATTATTTCATAAGCTCTTTGAACGGCAGCGCTATTAAACAAGCACTTGATGCAATATTAACGCAGCGTTGGAAGAGATCACAGGTGCAGAATGGTAATAACAACAGCACTAATGACAGCCTTCATCACAGTTTATAGTCTCCCACAGACGTGACAGTACAGCCAGAAACGCATTAACAATCTGCGCTGTTGATGTTAACGATTTAAACGTGTTTGGACAATGCCGCGGAACAATATGGATTGTTACATGATTTTGATTATTAAAAATGCATTGTGCGGAATATTTCCTTTGGCAGAGGATGGAGAACGCCCTGGCTGCCACACAGTCTACCATAGGTGTTAAACAGCGGCAGGTATAAGACAGAAAAAGACTGGGTTCATTTTAGGTTTGGCCTGAACAACACTGAATTCAATAACATTTTGTGAGCTTCTTGACCTTAAATTTTTAACATTTTTCAGAAAGGCATTACAGTATTACACAGCCGGTAACTATGGCAACTGTACTTTTACTTCACTGTGTACGCAATACGAATGTAGCTGACGAAAGGTTGATCTGATGTCACTGTTTGTAAGAGAAGGTGAGGTTTAATCTGCACATAAAACTAAAGAAATGTGTAGTAACTCATAGGCCTGTCATGATAATTACTGTATCGATTTATCAGTATATGAAAGGTGGAACAATATATTTTGGGGATCAGTATTTATAGCGTGTACATTTTCTTTGCAAGAGTGGGGAGATTTTTGTTATTTTTATGTCATATGATAAGATTTGAGCTGTAGAAGGTTGAATAAATAACTTAGTATTGTCAATATTATCATTTATCGTTACATTTCTCTGAAGCGACACATCGTGCTTCAAAATGTGTTATCGTGAAAGTCTGGTAACTCATTAAATATATTGATTTTAAAAAGTCTAAAAATAGGAAAAGCTAAGAGTTCGAGACACAGACTAAAAGACCAACCACCATATTTCAGATTCGCCTGCGGTAAAAGAATAGCTGCGGGATTTGACAAATTGGAAAGATAAAACTTTAATATCCCTCATGTTTAAATTGGCTAATGAAATGAAGAATGCCGGAAACAGCACACATGAGGAGATTAGGCGTTCGTCCATTCATTATAAAGCATCTCAGAAGTGCTTCATTACTGTGCTCTGCTTCGCACTGTTACTACACCACTTCCTGAGGCTCCCTACAGCAGCGGGCGGTGGTCAGTTGAGGATGGGCAGACAGGGACTCGTCTCCTCGGAGCCTTCAGTGAGTGGGCCGGGTGCGTGGGAGGGTGTGTGTGAATGCATGGGCAAGTGTGGACCAACATGGCAGCTCTCCAACATATCACTACTGCTATTGCCACTTACATAACAGAGAGCCCTTTTCTTATTCCAGTTACTGCTTCCTTTCCGTTTGAATTTACGGCTGTGTTTTTCCAATCCCGGTATAAGATTGATCCTGGCAAACACCGCGTGAGTTCTACATCGAAACTACACTGGCCTTTTAAAACACGAGCGCTGAACGCCACCTATTGAGTTAACGCAATTCTCCTTTAACAAACCAGCATGCAAAAAATGTGAATGTGACACTTTGACACAGTAACCCTGTGGTTTTCGCAAACTGCATTAGCCTGCAGAGTCGTGAGGAATGAGGCGGAGAGTCAACCATGTCCTTTTGTTGGAGCGGCGAACAAAAGCTTGGACTCAGGGCGACAGGACTAGGTCACGTGAGCTGCATGCTACAGTCTGGGAGGAATGCCTGCCATTAACACAGTGAACACGCTGCCTCATGTGTTAATTACACAGCTCAAAACGAGATAGGGGAGAGTGTAAGGCTGTGTTTGGACCCAAAACGCTTTTAGTTTGAACTCTTCAGTCTAAAAATTCTGACTCAAAGAGATTCTACCGGAGATATTTAGCTTCCTGTGACTGCTCTTTTAAAAATACAAGGAAAAAAAAACATTGAATAACAGAAAACATTTTTTTTCTGTATTAGACTATGGAAATATAATACACATGCAGACTTCGGCCTCTACTTTAGATCCACTCTTTCACTCAGCCCTTCGTTTTATAACAGGTGATGAATTCAAAACCCATCACTGTTCACTCTATAAAAAAGTAGGTTGGCCGTCGCTATCTGTCAGATTAGGACAACACTGTATAAAATGTATTTACGAGGAACTGCTTGATAGACTGCCTGAATATCTCACTTGTTTGTTGAACTTTTAATACAAGATCTCACGATTGTCTACGTCTAAAAACTGGCCGCACTAGAACTGAAAAAAGCTTTTGGTTATTTTGTTTCCATACATTAATGCCACTAATGCACTTAAATTTTGGAGATAAACATTTATAATCACTCCAGCTCCTGTTTTTAATGTTTTAAATGAACCTATGCAGTTATTTGTTTTGTTTGTTTTTGTTTGTATTGTTCTGTATTTTAACAGGGTGCTCACGAAAAAGAGTCTGAGGTCTCTCATTGGGCTCTACATAGATGAATGAAAAAATCATTTGGGCATTGATTGGTCATTGCTTTGCCAGGCCTTGTCATCCAGAAATATTTTAATTGTTTATCTATGAATACAAATAAATGCATATTCTAATTCAATGCATCCGAAAAGCACACACCACAATAAACACAGATCAGATGCAAAAAGACTAACAGACTCTTATCACACGTACCAGCACTGCTGTGTTTGACATAAGTTACACAGACCAGATGAAGGACAAAGCCAGTGTGGCCTGTGGTTCCATTACAGTCTGCAGTATGTTTGGACAGAAACCAGCATGTGGCCACTTCCTGTTGCCAAAGAGCGTCCAAATATCAGCAGGA
>KN480828.1:121293-135089 GCA_000787095.1 Periophthalmodon schlosseri
ATCCATGTTTTTGCAGAGGAAACTCATAATGATTACGACATGTCAGGAATAGATAAGTACCGTTCCATGTCTCAGCCAACAGACAGCAGCCAGATGCCAACATACACAAAGTGACAGGCATTAGATGAGTCCAAACATGCGCATATGTACATTTCGAACAACAGCCAATTCACATTCAAGCTGAAGATCACGAGACTATGTAATAGACGTGCACCAGTTCAACTACATTTGGGAATTTTTCATCATTCTATTGGTCTAGTTTGAAAAGTGTAAAAAACTAGACTCCATCGTAATGTCAGGCCTGTCACAATAGCAAGTCCAAACATGTACATTAAGATTTAGAACAAGAGCCAATTCACTTTTGCTATTCAAGCTGAAGATCCTGAGACTATGTAACAGAGGTGCAACAATTCAATATAATGATGAAAAATTCCCAAACGTGATTGGTCCAGTCTGAAAAGTGTAAAAACTAGAGGCTCTATCATAATGTCAGGAATAGACCTGTCACAATAACACGATTTGAAGCATGATATATTGATACGGAAAAATATCACGATAAACGATAATACTGAAACTACTGTATGCCACTGACACAAACGCAAGATAATCCCAGTGAACCGATTTTTAAATAGACAGAATCATTAAAAACACAATTAATGCACTGCAACAAATAAATACCAGAATGAAGCAATAATTAGCCATAGAAGTGACTTATTAAACTGTCTACAGCTCAAATCTTATTGTATTACAACAAAAATGTCCCCATTATTATAAATACATAGTAAATACTGAGCCCCAAAATGTATTGTTCTAGGTTTCATATATTTAAAGTTAAGTGGATATAGTAATTATTATGACAGGCCTAGTCAGGAAATAAAATGTTATGCAAAATAACGCAATATACCAAAGTAAGTGTGTAAACGGCATACAGGGGTTGATCTAGTTGGAGGGTTCGACACGACTTTCATAACAGTCAGGTCATAGTATTCAAGTTAACGGCTACGTTTTACCATTAGTTCAGTAAAGATTGGCCGTACCAGGGCTGAAATGATTCTAAATGATTCTACTGAAGGTGCGTGGAGTATTGACGATACCGAGGCTGAAATGATTCTACTGAAGGTGCGTGGAGTTGGAGGTTTGGACATGGCTTTCATAATAAAACGCGAACACGAACACATTCACACACAGATGATGGAGAACAGCGCTGAACCCACCACAGTCGCGAGCACCTAAAGGACTCAAAGGGACAAAGGGCAGCGTGCGGTGCCGGGTGCTAAGTGGTGTGACAGCAGGGGGAGCAGGGCAAGCGGAGAGATAAAAGATGAGTGTTACTGGTCTAAAATTAGTGCTCAGACAGCGACAGATGACATCATGCGCTCGCCTCACAAATCGCTACATCTGGGTAAGATTTAGGCTGTTGGCCTTATTCGGCCCCGCCCACATTGCCGGAAATGTGACTAACCTGGGCTTTCTTTTTGGTGGCAGTTCCGGTTAGGAGGGAATCACATTCATTTCAATGGAGAATTTGGGAAAAGTTTTGCCACTAAAATCCGATATATAAGTAAGTTGATTTGTGTGTTGCTGTCACTTACAATTGAATGAACTATAGAATAATATCAAGACAAGAAACAAATGCCCAGACAGATGTTTGATTTTGATTCGCTGAGTCAGTAAATTGGCCTGATTTGTTTTGTTTTGGGGGTTTTTTTTATTAAAATGTCCTTATTACGCAAAATTGACTCTTGTGGGCTTTCAGTTATGCTAGAACGCTGTTACCTCATCAAAAACATACTTGGAGTTGTGTTTTGTTTCATTCAGACATGTTTGAGAAATCCTTTATTATTAGTCTGCCTACATCTCCAAAGCTCAAAACGCTCTGTTCCACCTTGTAATGTCAAGAAGCAGTAGTTTTCAAGTTAACAGCTACCTTTTACCTTTTGTTCAGTAGAGACTGGCAATTTCAGGGCTGAAATTATCCAAACGACTCGAGTGAAGGTATATGGAGTTTAAACACACAGTAGAGCACTTCCTTTATTATCACATGACATCACAAGGTGGAACAGAGTGTTTTTAGTTTGAGAGAAGAGATCACAAGGTGAACAGAGTGTTTTTAGTTTGAGAGAAGAGCAGAGCCTAAATATGCAGGGTTTGTGTGTTAAACATGTGTGAATGAAACAAAACACAACTCCGGGTGTGTTTCTGATGAGGAAACATTATAACATAGCTCAGAAAATAGCATAATATGGGCGATTAAAATTGGCAGCAGCCCGTCTACTTCATAGTTACTCAAGCTAACCCCACCCCCTTAGAAACTGCTGCATCTAATAACTCATGAAGTCGCAACAGAAAATCTATATCGGTCCTTTCCACACTGCAGCTTTGCTTGAGTGAATGAACTGAACACTTCCTTCATTATTCGACACATAATATGGAAACGGTGGCTTTCCCGTGTCTCAACGGACACAGACAAGCGCAAACACAACAAGAAGTGATTATTGTCTTTTCCCAGGCGCTTCAAACATACCTGTCATATTCAGCCGCTCCCTTTGCAACTTGAACTTTGCACGGTGAGGTGGTCCCTGATAACTCTGTGTATTCGCGTGACTTGGGGCAGGGAAAGGTCACCGAGTATGGATTGACAGAGCAGGTTTATCTACTTCCTTACTGAGAACAAATTAGACCTACTTCATGTATGACTAGGCCTGTCCTGAAGTGCGATATATTGCTGAAGTAAAGATAGACGATAAACGACAATATTGAAACCAAACCATAAAGCAGAATAATACCCAAAAAAGTATTCTACATGTACATTTTGTTAAAAAAAAATTAGAACTGCGATAAATGAATAACCAAATGCAACACTTAAGTCGTTAGCTTGCCTCTATAGAAGTCGTAGAAGTTCGTAATTTGACCTTCTACAGCTTAAATCTTATCACAGTACAGATACTTAACGAAATATTTCCCACTAGTGCAAAGAAAAAGTACCACGATAAATACTGACCCCCAAAAATTCCCGAATCGTTCCATCTGCCACGCCATTATCGCGACAGGGCTGTGTATAACGTCATTTGAAAAACTGGACTTGTTATTATTGTAACCTACCCATGATGCCACACTCTCTACCAGATCCAGGTAAAGTCCTTTTTAAAAGAAAATATGTGGAAGTAATAACACAATTAGTCTGCATAAGCAACTTCTGTGATTAACAACTCTCAGGTCTTGATGAAAGGGTCTTCAAGTATTATTTAAATTCGCAGAAAACCTTGTCAAGAAATGATACGTGAGTCCAAGGCCGGTCACGATATCAAATTATGAAGTGCGATATATTGCTGCATTTCAGATGACATCACCACATTCTTTAGGCCAATATTATTTAATAAAGATGGGGGCAGCTAAAATGAATATTGTTAAAAGCTGAATATTGGTTTTTGTTGTAATACAGTGAGTTTTTGGGTCTAATCGCAGATAAAAAATGATCAGGTTCAACATTTGTGCGTTTTGGATATTTCATGGGAAAGTACAATATAATTAATAGGAAAAACAGGCTCTCGCCCCCATCTGGGAGAATTACATCATCCACTTAAGTACTTAGTTTGTATCTATAATAAGCCATAGAAGTTTTTTAATTCAACCTTCTACAGCTCAAATCTTATATAACCAAAAAATAACCAAAAATGTCCCAGGAGTGCAAAGAAAAAGCACACGCGATAAATATTGACTCCAAAAATGATTGTTCCATCTGTCATTTATAGAACGATAAGTTGAGCTAGTAACACGACAACCCTACGTCCAAGTTTGCCCTATGAACTATTCCAAAATGTGCTACCTTTGATTTGCATTGAAGTCATTGGGCTGTTTGTGTGCATTACAGTTTTAATTGCGTTTCACAGAGGCAACCGCCCACAGCTCCGTGTCAGGTGGTTCTGCCCATCTGTTAGCTTAGATGCTGAAGGGATATCTCAAGTGCTGCACAGTGTAGGGAGGTGCGCTGGCTTCAGATTAAGTCCAAACGCTAAATGTCAAAGAACATAAGGGCAGAGGATATGCCATCTGACCTTAAAGTTATATCTTTTAAACAACATTAATACTGGTACATTAATTGCTGTGCTTCAGATGACATCAACGCATTCAACAGGCCAATAATCTTTAAAACAGATGGGCGGCAGCTAAAAAGAATATCGCTAAAATGCAGATTTCTGTTGTAATACGGCGAATTCTTGGGTCTAGTCACTAATAGAAATGATCACGTTCAACATTTCTGCGTTCACCTTTTGGATATTTCATGGCAAAGTGCAATGTAATCAACAGGAAAATCTGTCTCTTCCCCCCATCTGAGAATTTTAATAATTCTAGAGTTATTAAAACATCTACCATTACCCATCAGTTGATCTCTGAATTAGGAAGCGCTAGCATTTTTACGAGAAAGGGCAAAAAAAAAACAACAGTAAACCATAAACAGAAACTGTAAACAAATAGGTGTGTTAGTTTCAGTGTAGTTCGCTCCTCCCTTCAGACAGATATAAGGCAGTGTCCACCAGCGATCTGCCCAGAACTGAAGAAGCGGCTTCGTCTTCACTCTGGAACGTTTGTCCAGTTGGCAGAATTGAGTTTTCTTTTGCTATGGGCCATACCTGGACGACTGGGGGATTACGCAGACATCAGTAAACAGTACGATCCATTATGCTGAAAGACAATGTCATATCATTTCAAGTTCTGAAATCCTCATGGCTTCATCTGCTGCCCACACGAGGCTGGGGTCACATAGCTGGCATGTTTTCCGCCCTTAAGCCTGTAATTATATTTGTGCCATGTGACCCCGCACCATGTCTGCTATTTCAGCCTCCTAATAAATGAACACATGAACATTGCTCCAGGTCTGATGGAGGTCTGGGATTGACCTGTCACATCATTATCACTGGCCGCTAATCACGGGAGCCGCCCTGCAGAGCCCAGCTGCCCTAACATCGCAAGGGAGGGGCGTGACAAGCAGGCGGCGCTCTGGGGGACCCTTTCTGTATATACTGTATAGAAAATATGTCTTCACGGCCATTGTCTCAGAGCTCTATGACATTTATGACATTTCCTGTTGCAGCACCTGGGGTAATTCCCTTTGTCAGAGTTCAAAGCAGCACAAAAGCATAACAGAGTAAGAAAACTCCGCTAACACAATGTATGTATTCATTTTCCATTTCCTGCTTGAGGCTCTGTCATCTTTTACCCACCGGCGCAATGCAAAATTCGGTCCTGGCGGCATTCGCCAGATCATCACTCACTCTAAACGTACGTTATATTTATACATGCAATTATGCAAAAGAAGAAACAGTCATACATCTCTGAGCGGCAGCGAAACAGGAGCATTGATGCAAACCACCCCTGAAGATGGGACTCTACGCTAAACACATATTATGCTTTCTGGGCTCAATAATAACACTGTATTTATTTTACACAGCGAAATGAGTTTGGATACACATCTGCTTTGTACCAAGCTCTGAATTAATTTGGGTTCAGGCTAGAGAGAGACTGATAAATTAATATATCGATATAACGATATATCACTGAACTTATTAACGTATTGGCTATCAGCCTTTAATCTCCAGCACAGCATATTTTGTTTTGGTCGATTTGCTGCCTAGAACATACATAGAACATACATACAAAGGTTTATTTTAGGACTTTAATACAAAGAGACAACTGCACTGAATGTGATATGCTGCTCTTCTGAAGGTTTGAGGTAAAAAAAGAGCTGGGAGGGAGTTTGTAGTAAATTTAAATTACAAAAAAACTTGGGGAAAATAGTCAAAATCGGCCCAAAAATATCGTCAGCGCTTATCGGCCATCGGTTGTTTTGAATTCTAAGCAATCGGTAAAAAAAACACATATCGGTCGATCTCTAGTTCAGGGTAAACCCCCCCTCTTTATACATATAATGAATTAGAAAAAAAAGGCTATATGCTATGATTTTAGCATAAGGTCAAAGTCTTAACACTGTAGAGATAAAATATGGGTTATTTGCTTTGTTTAATCAGTATCAGCGGTGAAAGAAAAAAACATTAAGCTTTTAATACGAGACTATAAGCAAAGATAACCATTAACCCTCAACAGGTGACAGGTTCCTATGCCTTTTTCTAGTCCCTCGTTTAATCCACGAACAGATTAAAAGCAGAGACGGTAAAACAATACCGACATCTCAAAGGGAAGGCGTTCTAATGGTGGATGAGCTTAGATGTGCTCAACCAATGACCACGTAATGCGGCATAATCCATATACTAACCATGTCAAGCTCCAAAACCCAAACATAACACGGAGCGACTCACTCACCTGGTCCTTCTGCATATAAATAAAGAAGCATTCATTAAAATACAACAGCTTTGAACGTTTAGGAGTTCAAAACACTGAACCTTCCGCTTACAAGTTTATCATCTTATTTCAAACCCCACCATTAACGTGAGCACCACTTGTACAGACCGTGATTGGCTGCTTCAGATAAAGTAGCGAATTTAGTCAGCGATTTTGCCACTCTTTTGTGAAATGTTCAAAATTATGGCAAAATCTGCTGATGTTGCTCAAAAAGTGTGTGTCGTGTGTCTCAATGACTGGGACTAAGAAAGAATGAGTAGAAAGAAGGTTACTAAAATTTCAAACTCAATTTTCGATACTAAGGAATAGAGTTGATGCTGATTCCGATACCAGGATGATAATAAAAATTCTCTTTCTTTAGACAATAGAATGAGATTTTCAACATTAAATGGCAGTTTTTTCTTTTATATTACCATGTGGCATATCTGTGTAATCCCTTGGTCGTCCAGGTAGGTTCTTTCGACAACCCTACTGACAAAACACAAAACTGTGAAAAGTATATACAGAGCTCTGAACTGCCACTACTGTGTGAATGAGAGCAGGCTGGTGGTGTGCGCTGACTAGAGCTGTAGTCGACTATCCTGCCTGTCCTGCCAATCAATTAGTTAACCAAAAAGGGGGTGTGGCAAAACTCCCACAACTATGAAATAACTACAATTCACAAGCACTCACCAGCCTACAACCACACGGGGGGTCATGCAAAAACAACTATTTAAGCTGAAAAGTACTAGGAAACTGTATTTGTATGAAAAGACGCAGATTTGACTCGTGATTCACTTCCAAATCTTCAGCTAACTCGCTATGTACCTTGCCGTTGCCGTCCCATATAAATCCCTAAAATCTTAATAAAATGATTACAACTAATACAAATTTTGGTCGACTAAGACAAATGCGCTGGCTCCTAGTTCATATCAGGTGCCATTCAAAATGTTATTGATTGTGTTTAAATGTGTTCACTCTGAGTCCTCTTTATTTAAGCGAGTTACTGCAGCCCTATACTCCACTGTGTTTAAATGTGTTCACTCTGCGAGTTACTGCAGCCCTATACTCCACCCAGAGCCCTGAGGTCAGCTGACCAGCTCCTGCCCAAAGCCAGGCTCAAGACCAGAGGTCACAGAGCCTTTTCTGTGACAACACCCAAACTATCTGTATTTTTGTTTTCTGTTGACTTTTATGTGAAGCACTTGGTCATCTGAAGTTGTTTTAAATATGCTACATAAATAAAATTGAATTGAATCGACTGATTAATCGACTAAATGACAAAGGCAAAAGGCACCTAAAGTATGTAACCTTGTGTAATACTGTAAAAAAACACACATAAAAAGGTTTGAGCTGGTAAACCGCACGTTTCAGATAAGATCTACCACATTTCAAGAAAAACATTGTTTGTGCTGCGACCTGCGGTAACCTTAACTGTTCCATTTCCCCTGTTTCTTCGTCTCTCGTCCTCCATTAGATAATGCCATTATCACAACAAATCTCGGGGCAATTAATGCAGATTCTGTTATAATTCAGAGTCTGGTGCATTAGTGCATGTTCCATCTCGGAGCTTTATCTACATCTCTAATGCATACACACTAATATCCTGCTCTAATCCTTAGTAATGTTCACAGCGATGCCTCCCTACAGATTAACAAAACGCTGGCATTTTAAAAGCTTTTGGAAGAGTCTGCGCTGTGTATGGAGAACAGAGATGAGTAGAGTAAAAAACAACGGGCTTTCCTACGGGCAGCATAAGTAAGTAAGTCTGATGAGAGCCCTACGCAGCCTGCACCTCAAGTCACCGAATATCAATGAACACAATCTCTGTAAATTTAAGAGTTACAGCCATTCACTGATGACGTATGGGCCACTTTAAGTTTATCTTAAGGTTCAGCTGTGTCATTTTACGATTTGGCCTCCTTTGTCACTTTTATGGTTGGTTAAACTTAAGAGTCTTCCATAAAACTGAAATGACCCCACGGCGTCTGTGTGTTTTATGTGCTCTCGTACGGGATAAGCCACGTCTGTAAACTACCTGTTTTTATGGACTTTATTCTTGAAATGCTGGACTGATAAACACCAAAACAAGACAAGAACCTTTTCGTTCATCATCAAACTTAGCACCAAAAGCACCCAAACTTTTCCACAAAGGCTGCATGCTGCTGACCCTCGGTTGCCATGACAACGGGGTAGTACTTCCGGGTCACGTCTTTACCGCAGTTTGTTTTATGTTTTTTACTTTTTAACTGTAGAAAAAACAATAACTGGATTAGATTGTGGTCTGTGTGGAATGAATATGATTAATTTTGTTTGTATCTGGAGCTAAAATGAGCCGTAGAGACATTCTGAATCAGTATTAGCTTCAATGAACAGACAAAAACAGAACAATTTACAGATATGAGCGTTCACATGGGACTAGAATCACCTGAGGAGCTCCGAGTTTGCAGAATTAGGCAAAATGCAGGGGGATTTTTTTAGTCAGTTTTACAGGCAGGACGATTCACACGGGACTAGAAACACAGATGATGTTCGCAATCATTAGAATTTCCTAGAGGACCCAAGGTAAAACTAATCCCGTGTGAATAGGGCTTTAATCAACTATTTCCAATATTTATGTTAAGTATCGCATAATTTAGCATCTTTGTGACAGGGAAATTTTCTTTATGTCTTTTCAATAGACCTTTGATTACAATTATGAGCGTGTGTTTGTCATTTCTAAAGGGGGGCTATAATAGAATTGTGCACAGCTATTCTAACCGAGTCACTTCTAGAAGGATCTATATGCCTCAATGTAGAACCACCAATTACAACTAATAAAGAGTCAGCGGACTTCAAATCATTAATCAACGAGATGAGAAAACGAGCACCCTATTGTCCCCCTATTGGTATCCTACTTGTCCAGTTCCTATTAATTGGACCACAGTCAATCGATACTTTGCAGTGACATCGCCCTGGGGGGTTGTACATGTTCTATGCGTAAACTGTATAAAGAAGTGGACTAAGTGAGTGTGACGTCACCCATAGCGTTCGGCTCCCGTCAAATGAAGCTCATCGAGGCTGGCGGTTATAGGAGCGAATTTGGAGCAGAGTTGCATATTTGGAATTCCGACCGCGAGCAACGCTGTCAATCAAACCTGTTGCTAACGCTAGCGGGAGCGACCTCGGGGAAAGAAGGCGCCAGATTTTTTGTCATTTATATCTTGATTTACGAACACAATAGCGAAATAAAAACACCTGGATCAAGTAGAGAGGGGTGACAAGTTTCAACGGAGCCGTAAGCTTCCTATATGGAACGCGGCGGCTAGCAGGTTAGCTATGTCCATTTATATATACAGTCTGTGGTTCTATGGCAGAATGTACGGCAGTTGCCATGGTGACGCAACGCACACATTATCAAATACAGCCTGATAAGTTTTAATATAGTCTAGAAAAGTAAAAAAACAAAAAACAAAATGGATTTAAACAGCACATTTTCAGGAGTCCGTGATCAATATGAGCGTTCGTGGTTCAGCTTAGGAGTTTGATTTTCAACAAAAAGGTGAGAGTGACTAACTGAAAAACTGATGACTAATGCTTGCTAGCTAGCTTGTGATTGCAACGTTATTTGAGTGGGACTTGTTTAACAGCACAAAATCAGCTCACCTGTTATAGTTCCAGCCAAGTCAGTTCTTTACGGGCAGACTGTGTTAAAACGGAACTCGAATTTAAGTCTGACTTGAGTAACAGAGCATCAGACAGAGCAGTGCCATCGGTTAGCATCACACCCCTGGGTAATGTTGATGAAATCAGCTTCAAAGTATCAATTGACCACGTCGTTATAGATCCACGGAGTATTGCAGAAAATCAAAGCTGTTCAATATTGAGTGACGCTGACCTGAAGCCTTAATCCATATAGTGAGGTTTCAATTAAATCCTGTGTCTAATGAATTTCCCTCAGAGGTTTTGATGGGACAGCATCCGAGCGCCACTGATGTCCCTCTAGGCCTGTCGGTTATGCAAACATGGCGCCCAGAGACAGAAGAACTGTGGGGTAAATGCTTAGGCTGTGTTCGAATGCCCTCCCCTAACCCCTAGCCCCTCATTCACTACACAGCCGCACTCTTTAGCAGACTATATAGTACACTCATTCACAGAGCGATTCGGACACACGGCTCACTGCATTCGGGTCACGTGACTCTCCCGTCTGGGTGAAAAAAAGTCGGCTAAACTCCGATAAAACTTGATTTCTGTATTCTGTAATAAATAATGATCAGATTGGTCAAGCTGGATATCACATAAACAGAATGGATTATTATCATTTTTTTATCTGAGATGTGAAAATTATCACTCTGTTAACAGTTCAACTGTTCAAGCTAACGCTAACAACGCAGCAACGGTTTATTTAAGAGTGTTATATTCATAATCAGCGATGAGCAGTGTGATAAACCTGCGCTTCTATTTGCTTCGTTCAGTCGTGTTGCGTCCGTTTAAAAGACCGGTCGCCGCGCTGTTGTTTTTGTGACTCTCACAATGCATTGTGGTCTATATTAACCGATCTAGTGACCACTGATGCCCGCTGCTTTTCAAGGCGGATTGTGGGAAATTTTGAGTGCACTACTTTTTCACCAACTGGACATTCGGACGCCACTAAAAATGGCGTGACCCCTAAATAGTGGCCTAACTAGGGAATAGTGTGGGCATTCGGACACAGCCTTAGTCCACTTAGTCTGACGCCCATTTAGCTGAGAATTCCAGTAAAGAAGAAAAAATAAAAGAAACCCATTAAACAACTGAAAATGTTCTAGAGATCTACAGTTTTTAAGTCTGTCAGTGTGAGTTGGTTTATTAGTAAAAATCACAAGTAAAAGCTTTAAACAGTTCAAATGTCTGATTAAGAAAAGTCAGTGTTTACGAGGACGGCTGCAGTTCAGTGTCCTGTGCGCAGACGTGCTTCAGATCAGTCACCAGTGGAGGTCAAGATTCATAAGACATAGTGGTTGGTTGTTTAGTTCAATAGTACAACTGCGATTTATCAAATGTGTTTGAGGGTATAAAGGTCGTAAAACTCACTTGTCCCTATTATTATTACCATATTTTCCGGACTATAAGTTGCGTTTTTTTCATAGTTTGGCTGGGGGTGCGATTTATATTTCACATATAAATCGCATCTGAGTATATGTTTTTTTCTTCGTTATTATGCATTTTTTGGCTGGTGCGACTTATACTCCGGAAAATATGGTACTTGAAAAGCTAAAAGGGAAATGTGGTGAGGTTTGTGAGAATTTGGGACAATGCTAAATGGAAGAAGTATTCGATTTTGTTACTTTAGTAAAAGTACAAATACTCGAGCAAAAAAAAAAAAAAAACTCAGGTAAAAGTAAAAGTATCACATGAAAAAAAATACTTAAGTGAAAGTATTAAAGTACCTGTTTAAAAATGTACTTAAAGAGTAAAAAAGTACAAATATTTCACACAGATTTTCAGGTCTTGTAAAGCTTCAAATGTAGTGATTTTGATAAAGATTTGTGCTGAATTGTTTGTGCTGTTCAACAGAAACAACTGAATCGTTGTTTGTTTACTCAGATTATGACTTTGATAAAAACCCTCAGCCTTTTCAGCAGGTCTCAAACTGTAACAAAAAATACTTTCAGTACTTCTCTAGACACTACGCCACCTTCAAGATCACACGTAATACATACAAAACATCTTCTCAGGCTATCAAGGACTAACCTATAAGACCCTGAACAAAACCATGAACAAAATAGCCAAATAAAAACACTAGGATCATGAAGCACGGATTAATACGAACATTTTAAGACCAGAATTACAAGCCTGACAGCAGCAGTTCCAGAGAAAGGGGCAGCAGTTTTTCTATAGAAAGTGAACTGGAGCCAGAGTCGAAGGAGCCGGAAGCGCGCCCATGCCGACTTCCTACTTGGAACGAGGCGGCCAGCGGGTTAGCTATGTCCATTTATATACGCAGTCTATGGTCTAAACACTACGCCACCTTGAAGATGACATGCGAAAAATAAAATCACAAAACATCTCAAGCTATCAAGGACTAACCTGTAAGATAAAGGTATTAAAACTCTGAACAGCTTTTAGAATGTCTACTCTTGTTGCATGCAATGATGAGGAACATAACAATAAAGATGGCACTCCAGAGGTGTACCAGTTGTGCCATTGATACGACACCATAATGCTTCTTGGTGAATATCTTTCCCATTCCCATCACATAAATCCAATTTGATGAGCAGAAAATGGGGCACATTACGGCAGCGTGCAATCACGAGCGGAGCAGACCACTATTATCCCACATCACGCAGGTGTCAGTGAATATAACCGGAGTCTTCCTGCACCTACACGTCAGCCAACTTTTCATCTCGTGCGTTGCCCAGGTGACCCAGCTGTTAATTCAATAGATTCTGAAGCATTAATATGAGGTCATACGAGGCGCTGTGTCAGTTAAATAACACATCTTACAGCGTTGATAGATGTGACAGCGAACACACGCCCGAATGCAGCGCCAAGCAAATTAGAGCTGTAAAGCACTTTTTTTTTTGCCAGACGTGCACACGACACTTCACCCAAATGCATGGTGGGAAATCAGGTGATAAATAATGCAGCAGGCCATGATGGATTAGTCTAATCTTAATGTTGCTGGTTTCAATTGATTTGGTCAGAAGAGAAAAGAGGTACGAGTCTAAAATAGTCTTGTTTTGTTTTATGTCGTTTGCGCTTCACTAAACAGAACTTAAAAAAACAAAGTAAAAAAAATATGAATGGGAATTTGTATCAAATATGAGTTTTGGTGCCATGGTGTAATCGCTGTCCTTTTTGTGGACGGCTGAGCATTTCTCTGCACAACGAAACTGCATAGTAAATCGAAAGCATAACGTCAGACTAACTATGATGATTGAAACGATTCCGACTGGAGAGTATCTTAAAATCCCGAGGTTTTATGCTACCTGTGTCTTGGTCCGATCTTGAACCTGCACTTTAGCTGCATCTAATTATCACAAAGCCAGTGTAGCAGCTTCACCTGCGCCACACCCACTTCAAATATGTTCTTTGCCTGTTTGTGCATTGTATGTGTCATGCCAGGAGCGCTCTGGAACAACCTGATAACACTTTGTAAACGATTTTTCAAATATAACACTGCAGCTGCACTGATTTTCCATTTTTCCATCCAGTGGTTCTTATTTTCAAATCCTCTTGGGTTGTTATGTTCTGTTCATTCAAACTGCCATTACAACATTTTTCACAACTCATTCATCTTTTTAGGCCTGTCCACTTACCGTTGAATACATAAGAGATGGAACAATATTTTTTGAGGGTCAATATTTATTGTTGTACTTTTTTTCTTTGTACTTTTGAAATTGTTGGTTACTTTTAGGTGCTACGATGAGATTTGAGCTGTAGAAGGTTGAATTATGAACTTCTATGACTCATAGATACAAACTCACAGCATAAGTTTT
>KN480828.1:135110-153405 GCA_000787095.1 Periophthalmodon schlosseri
ATTCCTTCTATTATTTTTTACAGTTCATATTTTATAATACTTTTTTGGGGGTTAATTCTGCTTTATGTTTTGGTTTTAATATTATCGTTTATCGTGTATATACAGTTGAGCAATGTAACGCACTTCTAAATGTGTTATCGTGACAGGCCTACTTCTTGCATGTACTCCCTGCAACCTGGTTTTCTTCCAAAGTAAAACATAGGAGCACTGAAAAATCTAAGTAGAACAAAGGGACGACTGCAGCGAACTGGCCCCTTTCCAAGGTGTCCTCCGCCTCAGGACCATAGAGGCCATGAGACGCTCAAGCCCCCGGGACGTCTAAAAGTAATAAAAGCTCTTGAGAGGCTCAGATGATAGCATATACAAACACCATAAGCATTCTGCTTGGTTGAATACAGTTGATGGATTATGCAATTACACAGCTGCTAAACAAAAGAGAAAAAGACCTTCCCAAGACACTCTAAATACCAAATCTATCTCTTCAGCGGAGAGACGTGCAGTCCAGAATACAGCCGGAGGTGAATTATTCCACTTTCTTGTCTACTATGGGTAAAAACAAACAGTGTTAATCAAACTGGACTAAGGACTGAGATGAAAACCACAAGACGAGGACGCTATGATACAAAAGAGCGCCGTTAGCATCAAAGCCATTGGTAATGAATGAGGACTCGAATGTGTTATGTTCAAGTCCCCTTTTTGCAGTAGTGGAAAAAACAGATCAGACGAAGGCACCAACAAAGGCGCAAAGGCCAGTGAGGTGACGAGGATAACGGCACAGATGTAGCAGGTGGAAGATTTCCCTCTGTGACTCAGCTGACATCAGAGACACAAGATGAGCTGCAATATCTGACCAGTGTTATTCATCTGTAGAAAAAAATACAAATTCAAAATCAACGCAGTGTTTTTATTTATTATTACATGAATCTGCTGAGCAAAGCACTTTTAAGGGCAGGTTCAAACTTGCCCTTAACAAAACCAGGAATAGAACAGGACTAAACCAAGTCTATATCAGGACTAAACAGTGCTCAAACCAAGACCACGTTTGAGTTAGTGAACGCACCATCGCAACAAGGCTCCGTCAGTCTACCTCAGGGCGACTGTGGCTTATGAACGGAAGTGTGAAGTGAATGAATAATGCAATGTAAAGCGCTTTGGGTCTATTGGAAGACACTTTGCATTATCATTATTTATTATTTATTCTATTTTTATTGTTATCGTGTGGGGTTGGGTTGAAGGGACAAACAGCAGGTCATCACATCACCAGACTGTTGGGGATTTGGTCTTTCCTCGTTAGTCTACTCCTCGTTAGGGGCATTACAATTTCATTTGTGCTCCAAAATTTGCTGCTCACCAAACTTAAGTTTTTTATCCAACATTCATGAAAATGAGGCAGAAAGAAAGTAATTGTGGAGAAGAAGGAGAAGGAAGAGTTTTGGGAGGGGCATTACAATTTCATTTGTGCTCCAAAATTTGCTGCTCACCAAACTTAAGTTTTTTATCCAACATTCATGAAAATGAGGCAGAAAGAAAGTAATTGTGGAGAAGAAGGAGAAGGAAGAGGAGGAGGACGAGAAGGAGAAGGAAGACGAGAAGGAGGAAGAGAAGGAGGACGAGAAGGAGGATGAGAAGAAGGACAAGAAGAAGATGATGAAGGATAAGAAGAAGAAGAAGAAGGACAAGAAGAACAAGATTAAGAAGAAGAAGAAGGAGAAGAAGGAAAAGGAGGAGGAGAAGGAAGAAAAGGAGAAGGAAGAGGAGGAGAAGAAGGAGAAGGAAGAGAATGAGGACAAGAAGGAGAAGGAAGAGAAGGAGAAGGAGATGAAGGAGAAGGAGGAGAAGAAGCAAGAGAAGCAAGAAAAGCAAGAAAAGCAAGAGAAGCAAAAGAAAGAGAAGAAGAAGGAGAAGAAGGAGAAAAAGACGAGCAAAAGTGAGGAATGCACTTGTGGACACTTGGTATTTACCTTCCCACACACGGTCAACAAAGGCCTCCTTACAGGAACAAGTACTCCACAGTGTGTGTCTGTGTCGCACAAAACATGCAACAGTATCAAGCGACTAAAGCCCGTCGCCCATTACAGATTCAGGGCCAGATTTGGCCTGACCCGACTTTGGATTTTCGTGTGCGATTTTGAACCCGCTGCGCTCCTCGTGTGTGTGGTGTCAGTGCCATTCTGAGCTGCTCTTTCATATGGCACCCACAAAACATCAGCAGCGCTATGGTAACAGGCAATAAAACAGAGCGTCAGGGGCAGACGGAGTGACGGACACAGAGGGGCAAGATACAAACTCAGGAAATGGGAAAAATAATTAGGTGACTTCATTTCTCGTAAAGTTGTAAAGTTAAAGCAACATTCATATTATCCATTAGAATTTGTCCTCTGCAAGTAATGACACCCAGTCCACAAAACAGCACTATTAATCCCTTTTCACTTTTAAAAGAACACTTCAAACTGGGAGAGTCTTCATGTGTGTCTGTTTACATAAATCCATGCTGTGAGGATCGGGCTGAAGCTGCTGCTACAGTAAACACGGCTCTACTTCCTGTAGTTTATCGCCAGCCTTCTGAACTATTGCACCACATTTCACAAATAATAATAACACACTTTTGACTAGACTAAACTGAAAGTGCAATGCTCTGATCTTTGCAACACTTTAGAGTCTCAAAGCCAGTCGTTTTACTGTAGACAGGAAACAGCTAACGCAATGTGTGCTCACCACTTTTAGCTTGTGGCGTGCGGCCTCTTCGCTGCCATATCCCACTGCAGACTTTGAGATTTTAAATGTTACTATCCCCTGAGCGCAAACGATTCTCCTCATGCCTGTGGTCTGCGCTTTTTGTCGCACTTTTAAAAAAGGTTTAAGACTGAAAAATCCTGCAGTGTGTGGCGGGTTTAAGAATATTTGGTGAAAACTATTTGTTAGGTCACTCTAATTAACACAGACCAAGACTATTCAACCAATGAGGGCCTAAAATCCTGTGTGGTGTGGTGAGGTGAGTGTGTCTCAACAGTCACCATGTCTCCTGGGCCCTGTGTTTTTACCATTAAGGCAAAACTCATTAGCTTCTTGGGCTCCAGAGAACATTGTTCCGCCTTTGGCAAAATCCAGTGGTACACAGTTTGCCAACAAATGCAACTGTTGAATAACTGCTCCACACTGAAGCTGCAGACAAGCCAAAACAAAAGCAACAACGCACCTATATTGGTCAAGCTGACAGCCATGGCATTTCTTAATACACAATATGAATAAATATTTTTGTTTTATTGTCTTGTTGGAGTGGACTGCATTTACATAAGGCCTAGAACTGTTTGACTACTGACATGCCCTTGAAGATGGCACTTGACCCTGTAACACTAGGGGCTCTCCTACTGCGGCAGAGCAGAATTACACTTAGCTATGAATATGTTTAGCCTGCAGAGGAGAGAGATCGCAGAGGAGACGGGTCGCAGAGTTGCTTTAACCCTGGATAAATGTGAATGACTGTGATAAATGCCACATGAGCAATGAATACTGGGACCATTATTAACACAAGTTTAAGTCATCTGCATTGGAAGTCCTCTTAACACGGGAACAAATTGGCCCACTGTTTAACACCGTCAGTCAAGTTATGATTTGAGATAAGCAGTGCACAAAGGCACCGGGCCAGAGCCATGAAACAGGACTCTATATGAAACACATCCAAAGACAAGAGACAGTGTGCACAGCACAGATACCATCTACAATCATTTACTTTAATAACTACAATTCACAAGATCTGCTCTAAGCAATACTACAGACTATTACAGATAGAACACTGTTCAGTGAAATGCAGGTTTGATTTGAAGCAGACCTACTGTGCTTGTGTCTGATCTACAATTATAATCTATGACAATAGAGCAGATCTACTGCGCTTGTGTCTGCTCTATAGTTATAATCTATGACACCTGTGACACCATTACGTTCTAATTTGGACATTTAAAATCACAATATTCATCTAAAAACAACTTAATAAATGAAACAAGTTTGCTTCTGCGTTAAAAAACTGTGGTGCCCAATGTGAGCTGACGTCGCTGTAAATGTCATCACATCAAAGCGGGGCATGTCGGCCCCTCCTATAGATAGCTGCAGATCAAGATAGCAAGCAGTGGTTTTTTTTTTCATTTGTACCAAAATTACAACGTGACGCTGCCTAATCCTACGCGTATCACCGATTAAGAAAATAAAATTGAGTTCAAGGACATGAAAAGCTGCCACAGTCCCAACAAGTAATAGCTGTATCAGTCAATATCAGTTATGTAAATAAACCCAGTGCCTGTGGACTGCAGACCTCAGGCAAACCTGTGGGTTTGTGTTACGTTCAATTTATCCACACGTGACCCAGTGCAGCTGACCTTATAACTAAAGAAATGGCATTTTCAAACTATAAATGAATGTCATTCTTGTTACAGAAATGTCAGTGGTGGACACTGTTACAGGGGTTCATATTCTTCACTGGGAGGACGCACCCCCGTCTTATCATTTACAACTAAATATCATTCAGAAGGGACCGTCTATAACCAAAACTATGTCTCTATACATTATTTATTACAGTTATTGTTACCATATGAAAAAATCTACTTTTAAAGTACCTGTTTAAAAATGTACTTAAAGAGTAAAAAGTATTTCACGCAGATTTTGAGGTCTTATAAGGCTTCTTTTTTTTTCTTTTTTTCTAGCAGTTTTCATTTGTTTACTCAAATTATAAACATGTTAAAAATAAACCCTCAGAACAACACAAAATATGTTTACTTTTCAGTCCTGTTCAAAAATGTAGTAGAGGAGAAAGTACCGATACCTGCTCTTAGATGTAGTGAAGTAAAAGTAAAAAGTATCCACTTAAATTTAGTACAGATACCTAAAATGACTTAAATACAATACTTTACTACTTTTACTTTGTGACGTTCCACCACTGCCTAATATGTACACATAATGGCAGTATCTGTCAGCACTTATTGCATAAACATAAAGCAACATACAGTAACATTATTTTGTAGCCCATTTTGTGGCCCATAATCAAACAAAAAAGTCCTTCAGATGCTTTGTTTCTGTGAAAACATGGCCAATGTGGAGTCTTGAAATGTTAAAACAATCAAATACAAGATACTGAATAAATAGTACAGATATTGTAAATCACATACTACTTTAGTTTTATACAGTTGTACGTGACTGTGTTATCAATGAGCTTATACCACATGTCTCAATATGCTACATGCCATTCCTCTGCCATGCCCAGTGTTACCTGGGCACTGGCAGGCAGAGGCACACTTTGGCAACCTCCACAGTTTCCACATTACAAAAGAATGTGTGCTCTTCACACACAGAGAAGAAGAGCTCCTCTGTGTGTGTTTACACTATACTAATGTCTCTATAAAGTTTACAGAGCCTTTAGTGTCCCTCATTTTCACCACATGGAATAACTCATTATTCTCTCGGCTTAATTATAATACCTTTTGCCAAGATCACATCACCCCAAGTTCCTGACAGTGTCTAAACAAACCGTGTGTGCTAAACAGTGAGCAGATAAATGATGTGTGCTAAACGGCAGCAGATAATGTGAGGTGAAAGATCAAGTAGCAGCTCAATAAAATGCCCTTAACTATCTCAGATACAGACTATAGGTGTTATGTTAATGAATGTATTTTACCTTGGCACTGGAATCCTTGTTTTCCAAATCCCCTGTAAAAAGGAGAAAAGTGTGTATTATTATAAATTGGTAATAATATCTTCATATTTCTCAAATGTAGGACTGTGCATTGACATAAATGCCAAGAAAATGTCAGTAATACATAGCACCAACATGAGCGCGCTTTCCAAAAGAAAAGCTACAGAGGAACAGACATCCCCGTCTCATACAGCTGTAAAGAGCAGGCAAAGCTCTATGCAAAGTCTGCTTCTGAGACAAGCCGCCCTATAAACTGGGTGGTGCACTTGGAGGTGTTTAACCCACTTCTTTAATGACCAACTGCAATAAGCGTGAATAAAGCAAGGCCCAGTGACTCAAAAGAATCCATGGAATCCCATCTGGATTCCATATGATACACATGACATGAAAACTGCAGTTCAGCAGATACATGTGCAGATGTAAACCAGCGGTGGCAGGGCTTATTAGGACATGATATAGTCCAATGTTCAACACTTACACAGCATTCTATTCATTCTATAAACTATACTATTCCCTAGTCTCTTTGCTTACACTTATTTGATCCATTGCTGCCCGGTTAACAACAACAAAGTAACTCCTCCCATCTAGTTGTCGACTGCAGACACCAGCCAGGCTCTCACATACTAAACTCATACAAAAGCACCCATTTTTACCACTGGAAACTTCTGTATCCCTGCAAAATAAGACACTCAGCTCTAATCTTTCACAAGACGCACAGTATGGGTTAGGTGTAACCCTATTAATCCAGAAAGTTGCAGCCGAAGTTGCGTTACATCATCGCAGCGCACTCCGTGGAGCACTCCAACTTAACCAACATGCAACAGGCGCAGAGAGGGGTGGCACACAGCCGTAGTGCTTACCATATGAAGTCGGTGCAGTGGCTGCAGAAAGTCGGCTGCTTGAAGAAGCGTGCTATAAATTTGTGATCTTTTACCACATGGACGTTCTTTTGCCTCAGAGCACCTTTGCGAGCAAATCTGTTGGCCACGTCTGAGGTGGACGGGTCGTTGGAACTCACGTCAGTCATGTCTCCAGTTGGAGCAGATGGGCACGAGGGATGTGTGCGTGTCTGCTGGTGTTCAGTCCGCTTCTCTGATCTGCAGTTGTACGGAGGCAGCGGAGAGTTGACTACAGTCACTGTCCCTGTGACTGAGGGCTTTCCCTGCCTGTCGACTGGCGCGGACTGGGCTGCTCCGCTGACAGCGCGCACAGCGTCACAAACACGCACTGATCCAATACCACTTCCGCTTCAAGTCTCAAAGTAAATCTGCGACTTTTCCCATCTCAGCGCGGCAGCACCTATCGTTAATCGTTTAAGTTGGAAAAAAAAAAGTTGGGTTGCCACCAAAACCAGAACATCAATCTTGCCAATTGCCATATCACTTATGCAACATTTTTGGAAAATGCTCTTTTGGTTGGCTACGTTCCAATTTCTTACGTTGTGCGTTTCCCAATGTCTTTGATGTAAGGACCAACAAAAGGCAGTTTTATTGTCCTGCTGCTCCTATTGTGAATTGTACGGATCCCAGTTTCTATGTGTTTTATTGTAAAAATTCTTTTCCGGTTGTACCGTGTGAATCCATGTGGAACTTGCCTTTATTGAAGCGCTTCCTTTCAGAGACTGGGGCTGATGTCACGCAACAGGAGGCTGGGTGGAGGCAGAGGCTCGGGTCCGGTCCCGTGGCAGGATCCAGGACTGAGGCGCCCCGTAGTGGAGATATGAGTGACTGCACATTATCGTTTTCATTATGGTCAGCATTATTCTGCAAGCCTGAGGGCAGCTAAATCAAAGCAAAAGCTAATATTTAATAAGGACCAAGTTAGGACTTTCTATAGGCCTAAATACCCCTGGCCTCTAGGTAGCAAGGATCTATGCACCTGTTTGTGCTTCATTTCTTAAGCAATTAGACCAATGTTAGCAGATTTCTTTCTGTTTTAACACAAAGAGCCATGAGTGGGGACAGATTTTAGCAGCATATTGCTGGGTTTTACATTACAGCATTCTATAGGCCAGTAATATTTAATTCAGATCGAGGGCAGCTGAAATGAATATTAATGGGGAAAAGTGGCTCTTGCTCCATGTGGGAGTATGACATTGTCACATTCTATAATCTAAAAACTACCAAATGGGCCTAATCTGCCTTTACCTGTTGTTGCAATGGTACATTCACCTATATTGATTAATGTAATGCAGACTACAAATATGGCTATGGGCTGTTCAAACAGAGACACTCCAAATACTGCAGGTGTTTTAGTCACAACATCAAGTAACTGATGTAACACGTAACTTAAGAACTTTGTCAATGAATATTCATCCTGAATCACTGACCAATCTGATAAAGTGACGTTCTCACAGAGAAGCAGAGCCAGAGTAAACGCTCTTCACTATCAGCTCACTTTACCTCTGCTGTCTGTAGGGTGAGTAGGTAAATTGAGTCATCAGGTTAAATGAGACACACTTTAAATATTCATTTCCAGTGTATGCAACCACTCTCAATTTGTCGCCTCGTTTGTATTTAACTAACAAATTTCATTGGTTGTGGTGATTATTGTAGGAGGGACTAACTTCACATTCAGTCTGCAGAGCACAACAGTGACACAGGCAGGAATGTCGAACTTGAAAACTATAAAGTTCATAATAACTAAACAGAAAATGACTTTACAGCTACATAAATGATATGTAACATGTTGTGACTGTGGGAGCCTGTACAAGTTTGTGTAGCTACAGGTTTTAAAAATGAACAATTTGATGGTGGCTCAGTTTACCTTAAAGTCATGTGTCATTCAGCTAAAATGAGCCACCTTCATATATGAGTTTTAGAATGTTTATTTAAGAGTTTATTGTAACGATATGAAATGTGTAATAACATAATATATCATACACATGCCCAGTTGTAAAATAATGCAGTGCTTAATAGCCAGAGTGCAGCACCGTGATCATGGTCATACACAGCGGTTTGGATGTTGTATCTTTGAGATGAAGCTTGGTTCATAACTGTTATGGCCATAATCATGATGTAAAACAGCTCTGCACACAGTCAGAGCAGCATTTTCAGTCCAAATGAGATGTGCAGTGACATCTCCTGCTGCATGTTCCCATCAGGGGCTCTGGGTTTGGTCAGTGCAGTGTGCTGTGGAGTCCAGAGCACCAGAAGAGGCTGCGAACAGGGATCTGTACCACCGGATTCAAGGGGAGCTGTGTGTAAGTAATGCACTTCTTAAATGTTTACATGTTTGTTAAAGATAAAACTATAAAAATATAAATTTTGGTCTTTAAAAAAAATCATCATTTTCATAAAAATCTATCATCAATCAATCATTCTCCTAAAAATCTCTTTGACTCATTCTGTGTGTGTGTGACTGTGTGACTCATTTTACCTGAACACAGCTCTTCTCCAGTAGTGTGTCTGCCAGCTGAGGTTTTAAAAGCTCTGGGACAAAAACAAATGCATTTTATTTCCTCAATTTAATTTCAAAATATAAGTCATGGTCCTTAGTGCTTATAATAACATCATTCATTAAATTACATCACCTAAAATCATTCTCCCAGTTCACCTGACTTCACCCTGCATCTCAGGAAAAACAAAGCACCTGTGCGTTAAATATCCAAACAAACAGCTTATTACAGTTTTAAAAATCAGCTGACCGTTCATTTCCAGTATGAATGTGACAGTGCCTCTACAGTTATCGGCCTATTGATCCAAGTGAACAAATAAGCAGAAGTGAAGACCTTTGAGCTGGGTCAATATGTACATTTGATTGGCCCACACGTCTCTGGGTCTGATTAAAACTTCCAACCTTAGAGCACACACTGGTGGTTCAACATTCAAGAAGATGGCTCCCACCTGGACTCTTTTGCTCCTTTGTCAATTTCTACTTTATACAACTGTATCCTCCAAAAAAGGTAACAAATGCAGTACTATTACATCAAGTTACAAACATGTTCCTTGTTTTAGCTCATGAAGTGTGTTTTTTGCTTTCTCTAATAAGTATGCGGCCGCCCTGACATAACGGACGGCATTGACGAGTCCGTCCTAAAGCGGGTGTACGAAGTGGGTGAAGAGGTGACGCTCGCATGTGAACGGGGTTATCTGCCCTCGACCCCCAATCCGCGGAGGATCAGCTGCACCGGAACCGGGGAGTGGACCCCCTCGAACCTGGCCTGTTCCCGTGAGTTTAGTTCAGATGTTCACCTTTGTTTTCCTAATGTGACTCCCTGGATCTTTGAACTCATCTGCTCTGACACGAAATGTAGCCTACTTTTTGTATCTTCTGCAGCTAAGATGTGCCCGATCCCGAAGCCTCTGCAACCTCTGGCGATGGGCCGTACCGAAGCCCCCTTCAAGAGTATTCTGAACTTCACCTGTGACGATGGGTAAATTACGATGAAATAAAAAAATGGACACACAAACCAGTTCATGTTGTTATAACTAACCGAGGCTGTTTCTTTACAGATACGTTATGCAGGGATCCAATAGTAGCAGTTGTTTGCATGACGGCACCTGGAGCCACCCCCCGCCAATGTGCAAAGGTAACAGTGGTGGAAGAAGCACTCAATTTTGTTGCTTAAGTAAAAGTACAGATACTGAAGCAAAAAAATACTCAAGTAAAAGTAAAAGTAGCACTTGAAAAAAATATACTTATAAATATAAATATACTACTAAACATGTAGGCCTACTTAAAGAGTAAAAAGTAAAACTATTTATAAGGCTTCAAATGTAATCTTTTGATACAGATTTGTGCTGAATTTTGTCCAACAGAAACAACTGAATCATTATTTTTTTCTAGCTGTTTTTATTTGTATTTTCGTTTTGCTTAAACTATGAACATGCTAAAAATAAACCTTTTCAGCAGGTCTCAAACAATAATAAAAAATACTTTTTACTTTTCGGTCCTGTTCAAAAATGTAGTGGACAGATACCTGCTCTCAGATGTAGTGAAGTAAAACTAAAAAGTACCCTCTGTAAAATGTACTTAAGTGAAGTACAGGTACCTAAAATGTATAGGCCTACTTAAGTACAGTACTTTACTACTTTTATTTTGTTACGTTCCACCACTGAAAAGTAACCACAGTGTTATTGATCAAACCGTTTTTTTAACCCTTTAGTTGTTATAGTGGCATCTTGTATCTTCTATTGCAGCTGTCAACTGCCCATTGCCAAGGCCACCTGTAGATGGGAGGATTGTGCATGACAAGAAGCCGTTCACTGGCACTAACACCATGTACGGACAAGGTTGGACATACGAGTGCAACCCGCCTAAAGCCCCAAGTCATGAGAGAGGGTCTTGCAGGGCAGACGGAACAGTTCCAGATCCACCAACTTGTCGAGGTACATCATCGGTTTAGTTTCTATTTATTTGTGTGAAATGAAATAAACAACTCCTTTATGGGTCTTAGAGGTGAGCTGCCCCATCCCCCCGAGCCTTCCAAATGGATTTATCACTTTCGCTGTTATGAAGGAGCATCGCTACAAGGACACGGTCCAATATGCCTGTAATGATCATTATGTGCTGGAGGGTGACACTCACATTCGCTGCACGAACACTGGGAACTGGTCTACGAAGCCAATCTGCAGGGGTACGTCACAACTCACCAAAAAAAAATCACTGGTTTTCACATGTTTAATTCTGACAAACTATACCTGTTATTTTCCACTAAGCGCCGTGTCAAGTTGGCATCAAGCGAGGCCGTATCTTCTACAACGCGAAAAAAATCTGGATTGAAGATTTTAAACCAAATCGGGTCCTTCATAAAGAAGCGGTCGTGTTTTACTGTAAAAACAAGGCGGACAAGTGTGGCTATCCAGTGGCTAGTGTCTGCAATGACGGGGTCCTCTCTCTCCCAGAATGCTTTGAGGGTGAGCGTCCATATAGGTTAATTACAATATGGCACAATATGTTTTAAATACACATTGTATTATGTTATCTGTATATTTTTATCCTCAGAGCCAGGTAAAATTGAATACAACCTCAGGGCCAAAACTCTTCCATCGGAAATCCGAGTGTGTGCTGTGTCTCCTCCGGCTGCAAACGCCACAAGTCCTGCGTAAGGAGAAGAAAAAGGGTCTGGATTCGCATTATATCTCCTCTTAATAGAAGATCATTAATGAGTAACTGAAATAAAATTCCCAACCAGAATGTTTATGGTCTTATCTTGTTATTTGTTCAAAGTTACTTCAAAATTATCTTACTCAAGCAGAAGTACAAAGTAGTGGTCCAAAGTTTTGGGCGTGACACAGGTCAAGACACACCCAAAGGCGCGGCTTAGACGACAGCTGCACCGCGCTACAGGAGCGTCAGTAATATGGCGTCATTTAGGTATCTTTAAGTTGAGAGCGCGTAGACAGAAATCGAGGGCGCGTACACAGAAATTATAAGGGATTAAACCATATTTTTGGCATACATTTGAAAGAAAACTTTTTTTTTTTCCATGAATTTGTATTATAAAGTATATATTTGTGCACTACAACGTAAAACGATTATTTATGCACAGGTCAGATTGTACTGTGTCGGCCTATTGCTTTTGTACATTCATTTAAATAAAATAAATAAAGCCCGCAAATTGAGTTCGATGACAGGACGACAGTATGAAGGACGCATATTTAAGTTTAATTGTCGGCACAAGAGTGAGCACGCGGGGGTTGGGACTGGACACGCCTTGACGCACTGGGGTACGCCACTTGCAGCCTATTGCTTTGTACATTCATTTAAATAAAATAAATAAAGCCCGCAAATTGAGTTCGATGACAGGACGACAGTATGAAGGACGCATATTTAAGTTTAATTGTCGGCACAAGAGTGAGCACGCGGGGGTTGGGACTGGACACGCCTTGACGCACTGGGGTACGCCACTTGCAGCGCGCGTGACATTTCCCGGATAAACGATCATCATTAAGATTGCAAAAAACAGATATAAACATAAAATAATAATAGTTTCTCACCAGACGCTGACTCGATCTTGTGATATACCTCGGTATTTCCAGTGATGGCAACTCATCTGTTGAGCCATAAGCTTCAAAACAGACCTGTCCAGCTGTTTCCTGTGTATGGAGGCGCGCCACTGCCGGCAAGAAAAAAAAACTAAACAAAACGACATTTTCAGTGCATAATGCAACAAGTTCCTGCAAGTTTGGACGGTAGTAGCCTTTGGGAGGTAGTGCCTCCAGCGGTTCTCTTTGGACCCCTAAAAACGAGGCTAATGTCTCTGGACTGGCCTGGGAGCGCCTTGAGGTCCCACAGGAGGAACTGGAGGAAGTGTCTGGGGTGAGGGAAGTCTGGGAGTGCTTAGACAGCTACCCCCGTGACCCGGCCCGGGATAAGAGGAAGAAAATGGATGGATTGGAGGATACTACACAGGTAAGAAGAGTAGGCTAATTGTAAAGTAACTGTCTGGACATAACATCTGATTTATAATTTGAAGTGATTGTAATTTTAAGGAGAAAACATTAAACAATGCAAAACATCTGGTGTTTTTAAAAGATAAACCTCAAAATATGAAAAAACAAAAAACAAAATAGCATCTGAATGAGTAATGCAAGAAACACAAATGTATGAATATTTTGCTCTTGTGACTTATTAACTCACTTATTAACTATGACAGTGAGAAGAGTGACTCACATATTGACACAAGCAGGAGGACTGTTTAATATTAAATAATATATTACTCAAGTAGAAGTAGAAGTAGGAGTCTGGAGAGTACTCTACTAAAGCGCTACTAAATAAGTTGGATCTACTGGGGTAACTTTATGCAAATTAAATACTTCTCACTACTTTCATGTCAGGATAAAACCAACTGAGGATTACAGCTGAAATATTTTGCAACACTGCAGCACTGGGGCAAAGTTCTTTTCATCAAACTTTATAATTTCCCTAAAAGTAACCGGAAACGAGAGAGAGAGAGAGAAAGACACAGAAACAGGAATTAGCTATAGATTTTCATTTTGCGCAAATAAGGAACTTGTTGTCAGAAGTGAGAGAAAGTTGAAATCTGTGAACGCCCTACAATGAAGCTCACTCTTTGGCTACCGCTGTGTTCATTTTTGTTTTGGACCGACGTTGCAAGGGCACAAGACAATGGTATCTTTTCATATTTCATTAACGTTTTATACTTTTCTAGCATGGCAGTAGTTTTTTATACATTTAAAGGTCCTATATTATGCAAATTTGCGCTTTTAGTCATGTTAGAATGTTGTTACCTCCTCAAAAACATACCTGGAGTTGTGTTTTGTTTCATTCACACATGTTTGAGTAACGCTTTATTATTAGTCTCTCTACATGTCTACTCCAAAGCTCAAAATTATCTGTTCCACCTTGTGATGTCATGAAGCAGTAGTTTTCAAGTTAGCAGCTACCTCTTACCTTTAGTTCATCTGAGATTGGCAATTCCAAGGCTGAAATTATCCAGATGATTCTACTGAAGGTGTATGGAGTTCAAAACACAGTGGAGCACTTCCTGTATTACCACATAACATCACAAGGTGGAACAGAGCGTTTTCAGCTCGGAAGAAGAACTCAGCCTAAATATGCAGGGTTTGTGTGTTAAACATGTGTGAGTGAAACAAAACACAACCCCAGGTATGTAGCCTAAATAGCAGGGTTTGTGTGTTAAACATGTGTGAGTGAAACAAAACACAACCCCAGGTATGTTTTTGAAGAGGACATGACATTATAACATAGATCAGAAAATAGCGTAATATGAGCCCTTTAATACTGAATTGTGTAATGTTTGTTGAAGTTTGTTCCAGGCCTGAACTCGGGGACAACATCGTGGTGGAGGGGTTACAGCGGTACTTCAACCCTGGTGTGGAGCTGGTGCTTTCCTGTGAACCGGGATACATGCCCCTCCTCGGCCCTCGCACCATCATCTGCATAAACACCGGAACGTGGTCAGCAACTAGGCTTCGGTGCACACGTGAGTCATACTTTTTAAAAAAATCTTTATTTATACAGCAAAATAACCCAAAACTTTTTTTCCCATCTCAGTTCTAGTGTGGCCAGCGCCAACATAGACAATCATGAGATCTTGTATTAAAAGTTCTTGTATCAAAGTTCAACAAACAAGTGAGATATTCAGGCAGTTTATCAAGTAGCCCCTTATAAATATATTCTACACGGTGTTGTTCTCTTCTGACAGATAGCGATGGCCAACCTACTTTCTCATAGAGTGAACAGTGATGGGTTTTAAATTCATCACCTGTTATGAAATGCAGGGCGGAGTGAAAGAGTGGATCTAAAGCAGGGGTGTCCAAACTATGGCCCGGGGACCAAATGCGGCCCTCAGACCAATTTTTATTGGCCCTCAGGCCTTCAGTTGAACTGGCCCAATTGATCATAATCTGTACTTTTTACGGCAAATGTGTGTAATCCTACCACTGTAACCTAAATAACATCACATTGCATTGTCATACAGACCTAAAATTAATGTTTCAAGTCTTATTTATGATGTCAAAACTACATTAAATGCACCCATCTGAATTATCCACTGTATTGACCACTGGTCTGTGGCCCGTCGTGTCGAATATTTTTCAAGATATGGCCCTCAGTGAAAAGAGTTTGTGCACCCCTGATCTAAAGGTTTCAAAGTACAGGCTGAAGTCTGCATGTGTATTATATCTCCATAATCTAGTACAGAGACAAAGGTTGCTTGAACAATTTCTTTTCTGTAATTAGATTGGATACAAGATTTGTTTCTATAATAAAACGATAATTTTGATTTTAGGTAGGACTGCACTATTTAGTTTGTTTCTTAATGCTGATAATATCTCCACTGAACTGTGTGCAGCTGTTCAGTGCCCATACCCTGATCCTCCAGCGAATGGACAGTTGAACTATGAAGACACACTATACCAAAGCACCGTCAACTACACTTGTGATGATGGGTAAAAGCCTTATAACTGACAGTCCATAGCAACGAATACAGAAATCACTGCTATTATTTTGTTTGTTTAAAAATCTCTGTTTCTACCCCGTCTCAAAGGTACATCTTGGTAGGTGCCCGCAGTGCCTTATGCCTTATTAATGGGACCTGGGACGCAGAAGAACCACAATGCGAACGTATGTCGCTATGCTAACATCAATACAGGAATCAAAGTTTTTTATAGAGATACAATGTGTTTTTTCTTTAGGGGTTTCCTGCGATCCTGCTCCAATCCCAAGGTTTGGCATGATCATTTATGATAAGATTATTAAAAGAAACAAAAACATCCAGTATGGCACCACTGGAACCTACAAGTGTCTGCCTCCGTTTGCACTGTTTGGGAAAGAGAGAGCGGAGTGCACCGCCAGTGGCCAGTGGACCGAGACACCCCAGTGTCGAGGTATGGACCAGTCATACTAAAGGTCGAATTTAATACACTAACATGCTGTGATGGAAGAAGTACTCCCTTTTGTTACTTAAGTAAAAGTACAGATACCGGAGCAACAAAAATACTCAATTAAAAGTAAAAGTACCACATGAAAAAATTTAAATGTGTAATCCCTCAGTCGTCCAGGTATGATCCATAGTAAAAGGAAAATTGAAATCTGTCAACTGGACAAAAACTCCAACAACTTTTTGCCCAGTTGACTGGTATGATTTTTTCTTTTACTACTAAAGTAAAAGTATCTAGGTACCCCTTTAAAAAATGTACTCAAATAGTAAAAAAGTCAACATTTTACAGAGATTTTGAGGTCTTATAAGACTTCAAATGTAGTGATTTTAATACAGATTTATGTGTGTGAAGTTTGTGTGGACAGAAACAATTGAATTTTTTCCCAGCTGTTTTCATTTGTGTATTTTTCTTTGATCAAACTGTGAACTTTGAAAAAAGAAAAACTCAGCCTTTTCAGCTGCAATAAAACTACTTTTACTTCTACCTGTACCTGTAAATGTATTGGAGTAGAAAGTACAGATACCTGCTCTCAAATGTAGTGAAGTAAAAGTATTTACTACTTGTAGTTCGTTACATTCCACCACTAACATGAGGACTTTTCTCTGCAGAGGTGAGCTGCCCTCCACCAGAGAACATTGAGCATGGCTACATGTCAATCAGCCAAAAGAGAGACTTTGATTACGCTGAGACGGTCAAATATGGATGCGATGGCGACTATGTGCTAGATGGACAGATGCAGATCGTCTGTGAGAAGACTGGGGAGTGGTCTGAAAAACCATCATGCAAAGGTAAAAAACTTCATCTTAGTATTAGTATTATAACGTTATTATCTTAGTCCTATAATACAATCCACTCTGTGACATACAGCTCCGTGCAGCGTTGGGATTACGAGGGGAAGAATCATGTACAAAGGGAAAAAAATTTGGATTGAAGATCTCAAACCCAACAGAATTTTACACGGAGAAAGTGTGTCTGTTTACTGCCTGGATGAAGACAGAAAGTGTGGATACGCACTTCCAACTCAGTGTGTTGATGGAAACCTTCAGATTCCTGCGTGCTTTAAGCGTAATGCAAACTCATGTAAGATGTAATAGGTGAATGTTTGGTGCTGATGTTTTAAATATGTCTTTTTTCCCCCAGAGCCCGCTCCATTGCTGTATCTTCTAAAATCAACTCTTCCATCAGAAATTCAACAGTGTTAAAGTGATGTGAGATGGCAGGATAATGTCATCTGCCTTTTTTGTTCATTTTTGTCCATTTCAGGAAACGTGCTAATGCTTCAATTCTGTTAATTACTAATTATCTTTTCTCTTTAAACTTATTGTTTACTCCAAGATTTACATCATTAAACGGACAGACATATTGCTGTATATTCTTTTATATAGACATTTTTGAAGCATGCCCAGCCTAGATCTCAGCCTGTTCTTTCTCTCTTTATTCTTTATTTGTCAGGGACCATGTACAAATTAATTAATCTTACAAAAAAATATGTTTTGTACCAGATTCAGCTACTGCTACTTTCCATCTGGAGTCCCTGGGCAGGTGAACATTATAAGACTAACAGTTCATTATTAACATTAGCAGTAAAATAAAATAGAACGTCACCAAGTCCAATACATGATGTTTCCTACAGTCCAACAGATATTAAAGATCATTCTATGCAAGTTTTTACAGTGAAACAGAACAGCACAAATGAACTAGACTGATGTGGACACACTTGATTATCTAAAATGTGCTTTAGTCCCGATGTCGTCCCGGGTTAGTTCTGGTTTAGTCCCGATCTCCTGCCGGTGCCCAGAGTCAGGACTAAACATGGGGAATCAGTGTTTCAGTTTTATGAAGATGTGAGACAGTCCTCTACAATGTTAAAATCCAGACTCAAAACGGTTCTGTTTAGCTGTGCATATGACTGAACGGTTTTTATTCTGCACTCTTCTCTTTTAAAGGTGCTTTGTGTCATTTTATACCGAAAAAGGCCATGATATTTCTTCTTATTTTACCTTTTTATCAATCTATATTTGTTGAGAGAGAGTTGATTGACACTTTTACTGTCCACTGTGACTGCCCCTTTAACCCAGTCGGCTCAATTTAATTTTTGAGTGACCGGGTCCCATTGATTAAAGACCATTGCCTCCATGGATCTAGAAGAAGATTTTATTATACTTCAGTGTTCGCCTCCTGTTCAACCCTTTCACAATAAAGCCCTTTGTGTAGGTGGGAAACATGGAGCTTTTATGTTGAAAGC
>KN480828.1:153619-168621 GCA_000787095.1 Periophthalmodon schlosseri
CTTGACACGCACTGAGCGGCACTGAAACTTTCGCAGTGGGTTTTTCACAACACAGAACTTTATCGCTACATGGGCCGCGATAAAACAAAGCAGAAAGATTTGACAGGAGGGATCATAGCGAGTAATTTCCTCATCAGATTTCTTCGTGAACATGAGTCCTTGTAATAAAACACGCAGCATTTTACAGTTTAACATGTGGAGAGCGTGTCTGTTTCAGTGCGCAGTGTTTTAATGAACACGGAGTGGAGTGAGTGAAACACATGGACAGGAATCAGGTGAACAAAAATAATAATTTGGATAAATTAAAATGAAATAATGAAATACACTATTTTTTTTTTTTTTTTCAAATTCGATGCCTTCAAATGTCGTGCAGCTAAACAGCGTTATGTTTTTACTCGTTTGTATTGTGATTTTAATGTATTTCTTATTCTGTAAAGCGCTTTGAATTACTTTGTGTACGAACTGTGCTTTACAAATAAACTCACCTCGCCTCGCCTGATATGACCACGAAGACCAGGCGGTAGATGGCGCTGCTGTCCCGTTTAATTTAGTAACTATCGCGGGTAAAGGTCACTTCTCGCGAGATTCTGTAGGCTGCTGGAGGATCAAGTAAAACTTTACATTCAGCAACAGAGGGCGGTAATGCACCTACCCTGAGGATGGCAGCTGCCGTTACAAACCATTAAGAAGAAGAGCATTGTGGGTCTTATTTCTCTTGAACTCCAGCATGGCTGCGCTGTACGAGGGATACACGTTGTGCGGACTTGTCCCAGCTCAAAGTCTCACATCTTCAGGTTTACATGGCATCAAAACAGAGAGGGACGACGACCATGTATTGGTTACGGACTCAACCAGATCAGTCACTTTGTATAAGGTAAATTAACCACTTTTTTTGTTTAACCCATGTGGCAAACTGCTCCGAAGCTACACGGGTTAGCATCAGTAACTATTTTTGACGGCTGCAACCCCAGAAAACGTCAGATTGTGCTGGCTACTTGTGTGTGTGTTGTTAGTGTGTGGTGTATAAGTGGGAGCGTGAGAGTTGGTTGATTTAGTTGGCCACATGGACTCCGCTAACGCCCCTCGTGTTGGCCTCTTTCTGCGTTGCTTCACACGCGTAAATGTGCTATCTCGTGTTTTTGTGTTTTCAGGTTTCAGACCAGAAACCCCTGTGCAGCTGGACTGTAAAACAGGGTCGAAGTTTGACCTGCCCAGTAGTTTACAACTCCAATACAAAAGAATATGTCGCAGTTTCAGACAATAAGGTAACGGGTCATCAAAACGCACAGCACGCTTTAAAATCCAATACTGAGATGTCTATGGATGCAGTTAACATGTTTTAAAATGTTGCAGGTCATTCGAATTTGGAAAGAAGATGACATAACTTTAGATAAGGCGTTTAAAGCAACCGTGAGTATTTGTCTTAAGTGGTACACCAAATTAATGTTGTTTTGTGTAATTGACTGAGTTGTTTTTCCTTCTGCAGCTGTCTTCAGATGTGTGGCAGGTCCACAGTACACAGGGAGCAGAGCCTGTGGTCTTGTTTCAAAGAGGAGCTGTGAGACTCTTGGATTCCATATTGGCTGCACCACAACAAACCGTGGAGGATGTTTTGGCTCAGGAAGAAGACCTCAGGTAAATGCAATTGGTGTTTTCACTTTTCTGGTCTGGTTGATTTTAATCTGCAAACTCCACATGGATATCACACAGAGTTACGTTGAGTTGGTAAGATTTGGGTTTTGGTTTTCAAGTATGGTCCAAGGTTCCCTCTCCTTACAGCTGCTGAGTGCTGTTAGAGGAATGAAAAACTTTGGGAAATGAACTACTGCTCTCCACTGTGACAGGGCACTCAATTGCTGTTTACAATCTAAAAGCAGTATACAAATTATGATGCATCTCTGTTTAACATTGAAATAATGCATTCATTCATTTTGTGGGGCTATTTATTGATGTATTCCCTTCCTTTTTTCTAGGTGGAGCACTCAGTTGGTTGCAGACTCGCAGCATTGTGTCATTTTCACAACAGAGCAGGTAACTGGTCTCAAGTTTTGTTTTTTTTTTGTTTTTTTTTTAATGGAACAAATATCAAGTTTTGCCTTTTGGTTTTATCAACAGAGGGGTGACCACTTCCTGTACCTGCAGCGGTTGAACCCAAACAGTCTTCAGAAATACCGTCTTGAAAGAGAGGAGCTTGGTCTCTGTCCTCTGAGCTTCTCTGTTGCCCTCAGAGAGAAGCATATCTACTTGCTTTACCTCTGTAAGATATTACTTTGTGTTCAAGTGTTAAGACGTGTAGAGCTCCAAGATCAAACATCTTCTGGCCTCTGATATTTCATACTTCATCAAAGGTTCTGCTGCCAAACCACTTTAAGCCCCTCCTCTGTGACGTCAAATAGCTGTTGCTATGGAGATTATCAACAGTACAGTGGCAGCACTGTTTTGTTAACTGTTATATCAAAATTACTGAAATAGTCTTATTTTAATTTCACAAAAGAGAAATAGATTTACAGTTGTCCATGCCCACTTTGCAAATCCAACCAATCACAACGCAGTTGTCTGACAGCCCTGTTAGAATGAAGTTCAGCTCAGCTGATGTGTCAAGAACAAGCTTTATTCTTACATCTTTAGGTGCTTTTTATGAAGTATGAATTGGCCTTTAGTCTGTTGTCTTAGTCTGACTATAACGTTTCCTTAGTTTCACTAATTATGTTGCATTATTGTTAGATCCCAATGGCCGTGTGTATCAGAGTGTTGTGCCCCTGCGAGCTGTGGGTGGTGATGATGGATCTCAGACCCTTACTCTGCCCCGGAATCTGCTCCTGAGCCTCTCTGTGGGGGAGGGGCATCTGGAGGCTGCGTCTGCCCTGATACTGGATGAAGCACATGTTGCTGTTGTCGGTGTCCCACATCCCTCTGCTGGAGCTGGCAAAGGTGAGATTAATTTACAACGTTGTTTTTATGGAAATGTTATTGATTGTTTTATTATGATTCTGCAGATTTTCTCTGCATCTGGAATATACATTTTCAGACTCTTCAGGCTGGAAAAGAGATGGCTGGTAAAATCTATGGCCAGGTAGGATAATATTACGTTTAAAACACAATCTTGGTGTGAGTCCAAGGTTCCCTCTCCTCTCAGCTGCCAGTGCTGACTGAGGACTGTATAACTTTGGTACAGTATCTACTGCTCTCCACTGTGAAGGGGCTGTCTGTGTCTGTTCACAACTTAACAGCAGTGTACACATGCACATAATTGAAATGTTTAAGAGGCTAATAAAATGCACCCTCTCTGCTTCAGCTTTGGAGATTCTCCAACAAGTTATTCATTCCTCATGGGAAGTCCCTCTCGGTGATCCGTTATGAGTGCCCCAAGTCTTGCCTGGCCATTGCTGTGGGAAAAATGAGGCAAGCCAGGACTGAAGGTAAGCAGGAACTGCCCTGGTCTATGTCCATATTTTTCAGTTGTTTTCAGTGTCTGTCATCCACTCTGTTTCACAGAATGCAAAGGCCCTTCTTCTGTACCCTCATGGAGTAATGTATTGCATGGGGAGAAAGTTGAATCATCCAGAAGAGCAGATGTCAGAAAAACGGTAGTTCAATTATATTTGCATGACGACCTGATGAAGCTGATACATTATATGTGCAAATCTGCCCTGTTTATGTTGAACACCAGCCTTAAAGATGTATCCAAGGTTCCCTCTCCTCTCAGCTACTCGGTGCTTTTTTGAGGAATGAAAAACCATTGGGAGAATATCTACTGCTCTCCACTGTGATGGGGCGTTATCCCTTCTCACAACTAATCTGCAGTGCACACTTTTATCATACACACCGTAATAAACCGCATAAGGTCTCATTCGACAATAGTTACAATGTTAACATTTATTTGCAGAGAACGAGTCGAAGAACCCAGTCAGTGCCTTCTCTGTCAATAGAACAGATTATGGAACTAATTAAGGTACATTTGTATCTGTATATGTCTGTGCCTTCATGAGTGCATACATGACGCATTTCGCATTTTCACAGACTGAGCCCGTGGAGAAGGTGCAACACGAAGTGGGAGCTTTTATCTCCAGCTCAAACACCTCTGACCTTCAGCTGGTTGTGGGACAGCTTGCTTCTGCTCTTGTGTCCAGGAGTTTGGCGGACTTGACATTCTACACTGGTGGCCTCCTGTCACAGCTGGTTCAGTCGCGGAATCTCTGCCATAGGTCAGTACTTTGGTTTATACACAGACGATAAAGAAAGATGTACTCAATGAAACTGTTTGCCATAGCATTTGCCCAGACCTTCTCCTCCTGGCTTTGGAGAAAAGAGACTACTTTCTGTGTCAGCTCTGCTTGCAATTCTTTCCCGATATCCCTGAAGCAATCACCTGTGCATGTCTAAAGGCCTTTATCAGGTAAATGGTCATTTCATGTTTGCCATTTGTAACACTTTTATAAGCATAAAAAATAAACTTTCTTTCTTTGCAGTATGACAGACAGCGATGCAAAGATTGTAAATTTGGATCCTGCTAGTGTCTCATTCATGGATATGTTGATCACTAAAGACAATGCACAGGGTGGCTCGCAAAATGGTTGTAGCTATACCTCAGTAAAGAATGATCGCTTAGAAATTATGGATGGAGATGGAGCAGTCCCAAAGGAGAACACGCAGACTCCACTCGAGGAAACCTGTCCAGTCAGCTTAAATAAGGCTGTCCTGTTGTATCCTTTGTTTTTATCAACTAAATACAAAACCGTATGCTCCGCTTTTGTTTGGATTTTTTTATTTAATTTTGCTTAACTAAAGCGCCACAGAAATGAAATCTTGCAGGCGTCGTACAGTGAAAATTGCCTCCTTCCACACCTCAAAGATCTGTCTTCCCAGCATGCTCTTGTGAGTAATTTGGCAATCTGCTATCGACCAATATGCTTGTTCAATAGTTTGAACTGTATTTGTCTGATTATCCAGGTCTTCCTCCAGTATCTTCAGTTTCTTTATTTGAAATATTCCCAGGATGCATTTCCACAAAGGAAAGAATTGAGATCACCCACATTAAATCAGGTTTGTGTCTTGGATATGAAAGTAGGAGTAAGATGGGTACTAAGACTTTTTTTTGGTGGTCTTGATACAAACTATTTTTTAAAATCAATATTTTAATGGAACCATATGCAAGAGTTAGATTTGAGCCAGTACAGCTATATTGTACAAGCAGCTCTTGAGGTTAAAATGAGTTCACTCTGTACTGTCTACGTCCAGTTATAATCCAATGAAGCGTGTTGGCATGCTAGTTGTTAACTTCACTGTCACAGCAAAACTCCACTCTGATCTCATAGTTGTGAAAAGCAAGCAGTCAATAATTGGGATGCTTGAAATACATAGGGTAAGTGAGGAATAACTTTGGACCACTGCAAAACAAACTAGTACTGTTTTTCATATTTTTTGGGTAAGAACCAGGTACAGCACCTTTTTTTTTTAATTCATTAAACATGGCGCAACTGTATCCCCAGATACAAGCCAGACATCAGATCTCTTACTGGTAACAATTTGGATAACCATCTTGAGAACCAAAGCAGAATGAGCCTCACATGAGTCTCTCATTTGGTTTGCCAGTTTCAATGCCTAAATCCAGTTGGTTTAAACCTAAAAGGACACTCTAATCTGAATCCTCACTACCTAAACCCCAGCACCTGCATCCAATCATGAATCAGTGCTAGTGCAGCCTCTGCAGCTCAGTGTGTGAATTCTGGAGGTTCTGGCCTTTCACATGAGTCCATATACTGAGAGTGAGATATGCAGGTTATGGCACTGGCAAGTGGCAACCCAGGCTCAGTTGTGATTGTAATATCTTTTTTTAAAACTACATACAGCACCTTAATATTCTCTGCATCAATTGTTTGCCTCAGTTTGTATTACAAACGTTTAAGTTAATTTTTAGATGCTCAAATTTTGGCTGGCTAATTCCAAGGTTCCCTCTCCTCTCAGCTGCTCAGTGCTTTTAGAGGAATGAAAAACCATTGGGAGAATATCTACTGCTCTCCACTGTGATGGGGCGTTATCCCTTTTCACAACTAATCTGCAGTGTACACATTATCACTCCAATTACTCAATTACTTAACAAACAAGTCAATGAAAGCCTCAAAATTGTGTCAGTCATTTGTGCCTTTTCATTGCAGGTAATAGATTGGGTATGCCTGGTACTAGATGCCCATTTTACAGTTTTAGTGATGACTCCAGAGGCCAAGGGGTTACTTTTAAAACTGCACACCTTTGTGAAGTCTCAGGTAAATGTCCAAAATGTGTTTATATAATTACAAAAGTGAAGTGCATCATGAACCTACTTTCCTTTCGCAGGTGAAACTATTTTCTGAGCTCGGAAAGATCGAGAGCAGCCTCCAGGAGATCAATAAAATGAAAGCAAAAAAGGAAATTGGACAATATTCAATAGAAGTCCTGGAGTTGTACTGACGTGAACACTACAGTATTTTAAATAAATGTTCCATTTTTATAATATAACTGAACGCCTTTGAATATAACAAATTGCACAAATGTGTCTGTTTTTTTTAACTGTTTAACAACATTTCAATGTTTTAAATAGATTTTTGAATAGATTTCCGGTAGCCCTACTCAGTTTGTGTTTACTACTCGCCCACTTTGCGTCTGTGTCTGGAGCCATAGGCGCAGATTGGCCTGCACCACGGCAGTTGTATCAACAAGTAGCGGCTTATAGGCTAATATGTGACGTGAATACACGGAATCAAAAACCACAGATTTTGCAACCCTTTTGCAGGTTGTAGCAGATTTTTTTTTTTAATTTATTTTTTTGGCGGAAGGCAATTGTCAAACACTTGTTTTCTTAAACTATTTTATTGAAGCCCTCCAATGATGCGCTAAAATAACATGTAAAGTATAATATGCAAACACTTGTGGCGATGATGGCATTGGCGACTTGTGCAGTCACCAGAAAATTAAACTACAACAAACCGAAACCGCGTGAGCACCACTAATGGGAGTGTAGGAAGAGCATGCAACTAAATTTATGAACTAAAAGCACACAGCATTTGCAGCTTTTGTGGAAACATGTCACGTGACCACGCAGCGAGCGAGTTACCGTCAAGTGCCGAACATGACAACCACTTCCGCCCTAAACGGTGCACATACTCTGGATCTGTGTATATCATGTATATGTGCCTCTGTCAAATTGTCAAATGCAGTGAAGACTTTAAGGCCCAAGTCTCACCGTCTCGACAATGTAGAATATTGACCATCACAGATTTTCACACACCTAAAAGAATAATATGCTGTCAGTCTGAGGCTGCAGCAGATATGATGGATAAGGCGCGCTCAGCCAGGTCATACTTCTGTTTTATTGAAAAGCAAGCATAATTTATTCTGAGGCAATATATTTTTATATATAATTTGCAAATTAACAAAGTTAAAAGTGCAAACGACTTTGATAATTTGGTTGCTTTACTCTGAAAGGCGCGTGTGTTATATCCGCTGAAGAGAATCGTAACCAGCGCTAACTTGGCGCAGGTCTGGGGCCTGCCGTGTTTTCAACGGAGGGAGAGCCTTGGAGAAAAATGGCGTCTGCTGGCGACCCAGAGCGGGACACCGGGCGTCCAGCGTAAGCGCTTCACCCGGAGACTGAGCCCAGGGTTTGGCGGGGAAAGGCCAGACCTCTCGCTTGTTTATTCCTCATTTCACTCTGGTGTGTGGCCCGTATCAGCACCGAAATTGAGGCGGAACAGAGCGGGCTCTCTCCTGCAGTGAGGGATCGAAGAGCTAGGCCGCCTAAACCTGAAGCCGAGATGCGGGAGGGTTCGCCCGGGCCAGTCCGCGGCTCGAGGGGCAGCCGATTCCCCCCGGGCCAGTCCGCGGCTCGAGGGGCAGCCGAACCAGAGGGATGAGAGGACGGGGGAGAGGCAGAGGACGGGGCCGGGGGCGAGGGCGAGGAGGTGCGGGCGGAGGCTCGGCCGAGTTGGACACAGACGTGTCTGGTCGAGACAACTTTAATTCGTCCCGCGGCCGCAGGAAAGTTGGAGCCCACAGCGCGGCATCGCGGAGCAGAGGCAGCAGAGGGAGAGCCAGGGGGTCGAGAGGCGGCCGCGGCAGCAGAGGAGGCGTGAGACGGCCCCAGACCAAGGTGGTCTACGACGATAACAGCGAAGATGAGGAGGATTATTTCAGCTACAGATCTGACGAAGACGAGCTCTTGAACGACAACCCGTCTTCTGATCTGGAGGAAGAGGAGGCCTTGGGAAACGACTCGGACTATCTGGAGGAGCTACCAGATGAGGATGATGCCAGCTACTGCACCGAGAGTAGCTTCAGGAGCCACAGCACACATGGAAGCACCCCGGGTAGGTTTGTTTAGGGATAAAGGCAGAGTGACTGTACGTGTGCATTTTATTTCGTGGCCTGAACTGAAAGCAAGCCGCATTGTTCAAAATGGAGCTTGCACTCAGAAATAGGCCTTTGTTTACTGTGTGCTCCCCGTGCTCGCTGGCAGCTCATCTGCTCCACGCTACAACCGGCTCGTGTTTTGACTTTTGCTAAATCAGCATATCTATAGAAAACAGATATACAATAATTTCATTTTACGTCCTTTTTGGTGCACGCACGTGTGCGCCTTTGCTAATTTAGTGATTAAGAAAAAAGAGAAGAAGCCACGGACCATGTTTGCTACTTTGCTGCACTTTCATTCATTCGTATTTTTGTTTTGGTTCAGAATTTGCTGTTGCATTTTGACGGCGATGGCCGAGTGAGCTGTCATCGGTTTCAATCACTAGTTTAAATGCATTTCATTACGTTACAACTTCAGACTTTTAGTTAAATCATATTTTAGTAATATACAATACCAAGGTTATGCACTACTTTTAATCAAAATTAATATTTTTATTTAAAAGGAAAGTCCCTATTAAATTTCACATATTGTCTCAAATTGCATTGATAATGAATAGAAAAAAATATATATTTTGCTGAATGAGTTCATTAATTGCATCTTAATACATTATTGGTTAAATGTAATTAGAGAAATAAGTTTCATTAAGCCATTTGATTATGGTATACTCCAGGTTGTATTTTTTTGTTTTCTGCTTGTGACTAACCAGTTATAACAAACCTATTAATAGCAGTAGGAGTTTTCTGCTTGTAAGCTTATTGGTTTTATCACAATCATCCTCTTATAATTTTCTCTTGATTTTTGCAGGACGCAGAAGAAGCAGGCCTGTGCGACCAAGATCTCCAATATTGGAAGCAAAGGATGTTCCTCCCCTGGGTCTTCCCAAGTCCTCCGAAGACCTCCTGGTCCCTTCGTCACACCTGCTTGATATCATTGGTGTTTATGAGGTTTTGCGTAACTTTGGCTCTGTGCTGCGTCTCTCTCCGTTCCGCCTGGAGGACTTCTGTGCAGCGCTGGCCAGCCAGGAGCAGTGCACGCTGCTTGCAGAGACCCACATCTCGCTGCTCAAAGCCATTCTCCGAGAAGAGGACACGTCCAACACCACTTTTGGTCCTGCTGATGTGAAGGACTCGGTCAACTCCACATTGTATTTTGTGGATGGCATGACATGGCCAGAGGTTGTGCGCTCCTACTGTGACAGTGACCCAGAGTACAGGCACATTCTGCCTTTCCTAGACAATGAGGAGTATCCGTACGAGCCACTGGAAAGTAAAATTAAAGTTCTCCAGTTTTTAGTGGACCAGTTTTTGGCAACCAACATTGCTCGTGAGGAGCTCATGTCTGAGGGTGTTGTGGCATACGATGATCATTGCAGAGTGTGCCATCGTCTGGGCGACCTGCTTTGCTGCGAAACTTGTTCAGCTGTGTACCACTTGGAGTGTGTGAAGCCCCCGCTGCAGGAGGTGCCAGAGGACGAATGGCAGTGCGAGGTCTGTGTGGCCCATAAGGTGTCTGGTGTGGCAGACTGCATCCCTGAGGTGCAGAAGACCAAACCATTTATCCGACAACTACCAATTGGTTTTGATCGGCATCATCGAAAATACTGGTTCTTGGATCGGCGAGTTGTTGTGTAAGCTCAGACTTTTTACTACATTTTACTGATACTAAATAAATGCATTATTATTGCAAATCTTGAAAGACCTATGAAGCCCCTCTAGTTCTCAGAAATGTGTTTATAAATCAAAAAGAATTGCCCTGGAACATAGCCAGCATCATCAGTATTACCATTAAGACATTAGCACATTATTCTAGTGTTGCGCAGCCAGTGCTGTGTAATTCACCTGTCACGTTTTGTTTTATTTCCAGAGAGGATGACAGTGAGCAAGACAAAACAATCTGGTACTACAGCTCCAAGGTAAGAGCAAGGCTCTCAGGCATCTGTCCAGAAGATGTTCTACTCAATATATATCATTTTTACTAATGGAACTTACTGATTTTGTGATTTATCCACCCAGGTCCAGCTGGCTGAACTCATTGACTGCCTAGATAAGGATTACTGGGAGGCAGACTTGTATGCTGCCATTGAGGAGATCCGAGATGAGGTTCACGCACACATGGACATCACAGAGGACTTGACCAACAAAGCCCGTGGCAGCAACAAGTGTTACCTCACTGCTGCCAACGGTAAGGGGATCCTCTGTCTGTCTGTATGCATGTGTGTGGAATCAACCTACCTGTTACGTGTTATGTAACTTTAGTACCATTACCAGCCTTACCATTACACCATTTGAACCTTTCCCAGGTCCCGCTCTGTTCTATTAGTTTTAAAATTTCAGACTTGCTCTGGCAAAATGTGTCTAAACAAACAAATGATTATGACAAGTACATCAAAACTCACTTTAAAGAGGCTGTGGCCAATTTTCTTTTTTATGTAATAAGGTAAAATTTGTCTTGAACTGGCACAGATATATTGTAAAAGTAGCTCTTGGAGTCAAAATGAGACTCATGCACTTTGTCTACATTTAATTTATAAACCATTCTTTTAGTTTTTGAACCAGGAAGAAAGGCTGGTGCGCTGTTAGCATGCTAGTTGTGGCATTGCTGTGATGGCAAAACTTTGCTCTGGCCTCTGAAAGCTAACCTCTGAATGTTGTGAAAAGTACTTATAAACTCCTTGCAGTGAATAATTGCTAGAAATAAGTTGGGAGAGTAATTCATATGTTTGTACAGTTTAAAATGAACAAATTCTGTTTTTAACATTTGAGAACGTAACAAAAATCAGGTACAGCACTTTTAAAGTAGTAGCACAATATTTGATAATTGTCTGCACGTGTCCCAAACAAAGAATTTCAACAGACCATTCATAAACTATCCTATCCTATTGTCTTTATATCAGAGGAGATCCTGGAGAAGCTGCGGTTAAAGAAAGAGGAGGAGATGGAGGAGGTGAAGAGGCGAGCAGCAGACGAGGCCCTGAGAGCACGGCTGGAGCAGGAGAAGAAGGATGTGAATGTAGAGCATGACGACCCAGAGCCTGAGGAGGGTCGACTGGAGGGGGACCTGAAGGAGGAGACCACAGAGGAGCAGATGAGCGGAGACCAGACCAAACCAGACTCTGAGGATATTAACAGCTCGAAAACTGGAGGTAGCTATTGGCCATTATCATTAAAGGGTTCAAATGTTTTTTTCATTGAGGTCTAAGTAATATTAAAGACGCAAGCGGTGATCATGGCCCTCGCCACCGTGCTCACGTCCCTCCCGTGCGCCTGCCATGAATTTGCGCCTGCTATGGACTCTGAATCGCTTCTGTATGCGATTGCGCGACATGCCATTCTCCCTTCCTGACAGCCGCCCAGGCCACTATCTGCTCTTCACTCTTTTTCCATAGTGAACTGTGCCGATTGACTTTTACTGGTGTGGTCCGGGAAATTGTACCAGCAACCTCGTGCATAATACATGAGGTTCCTATGGTGTAATTGACTTTTTTGATCGACCTAATAATGTTTGTGTCAATTTTCAACAAGTTTGCATAAAGTAATTTCTGTTTGTGTAAATAGATTCGGAAAGTCCAATATGAGATAGCAGATGTTTATGTTCCCACAGTCCAAACGATAAAGAATGTGATGTTGCTCCATTTGACTCTTTTGCATGTTATGGTGAATACAATTAATATTTTTAGAATGTTTTTTAGGCCCTTTGTGCCCCTGCTGACCAGCTGTGAAAAATGCCCCATATCCATATTATATTTTTTGCATCTTCTTGTGCATAGATTTTAATCCGCAAGTTTTGTACAAATAATGTTGCCGTTTCATGTCTATGGTAGGGGGCGCTATAGTGTACACTTTTCATATGTTCCATAGTTTGTTATAGTTGAGCTCTCTAGGACAACTTCTCACAGCCACGTGCAAAGAGGAAATTAAGGTGTTTTTTTGCCTGCGTGCTACATGGAAACTGTAAGGAGTACCCCAGAAAAAAAATGATAACTTTTGAAAATCTATGTCTCTACATGTGGCATGACAAATTTGAGCTCATTTGGGCCAAAAACTAAAGATTAGATAGGTTTCATACAATTAAAAGTCCTTGTATTAACTTGGTCAGACTAGGGAACTCTATAATCCCATCCACCTCTCAGGTTCTGGAAGTAAAATTCCAATTCACTATTCCCATACCATTTTTTTGAGGGTGATATAATAAAGGGTTTGAAAGCTGGCTGTGGGATAATCAGCTATCTGGTAAATAATGGGCATTAGATTAATTACAGAATATATAATACATTTCTCAAAGTTTATGGAGAGACATTTATTAGAACTTTATCTTTTAAAATGTTTTTGTGCCATGGACATTAGTTCCCACATAGACACTTGGCCTGCGCTGTGCCTTCTTAATATTTGAATGTTTCAAAAAGTATATGGGAAACACTAAAGGGATGTTTACTTTTGGAACCTGAGAGGGCTTCCAGGTGTGTGGGACAGCTGAGCTCCATAAGTGCCATCATGAGTTTAAGAGAAATCATTGGTCTTTATTATATTATTACATTTAGTGCTGTGAGTAACAATCCAGCATGATTCATAGCGATAGCCGCAATTATTTTTGTACATTACACCTATTGTATTACTCATCACTGTTTGCAACCCTTTATTATTACAAGGACAGGCTTCATTCCATTAAAATCACTAGTTATTACTCATTGTGTGAGAAATCCCATGTGTGAGATATAATCTGTCATTTGAACCACATGCATCTCCCAAGGCTGATCAGCTGAGGGCGCTATAGCATTGCTTGACAACTGTAAAGGTGTCATTCTCTTTTACCCACTGTGTCCACTAAATGGTACTTTCATGATTAAGCTTCTGTATACAACTACAATAATGAATGTCCTTTTTTTTCCCCAGAAACTCCATCGCCTCTCCTGTCCACACCTGTCGCCGGAGAGGGCATCCCCAGCCTCACCCAGCCCTCGCACCCCGGAGAGGACAACAGCAACAGCAGCGCAGATCTACCACCCAGGGTCCCAGAACCTCCAGATCTAGCAGACAAGTCGTCTCAGTCCTCTTTGGCCAGCTTTGATGAAGCAGGTATGGAGCTTGGAACAAGGGTTTACATTTGGCCCTCCAGTGGGGTGCTGAAATTTGTAAAAAGTATCTATTATTTTGTTTTAACTTAGCACTGAATAGATAATTGGAAGGGAAACCAAACCAGTCTAGTCTGCTAAAAACACAATAGTTAAACACCATTTAAGTCAAAATATTTTGGTAGATGAATTTTTTAAATGCCAATAGGCCTGTCACAATAACACATTTTGAAGTGCGATATATTGCTGAAGGAAATATAGATGATAATATTGTAACCAAATCATAAAGCAGGAATATCCCTAAAAAGTATTCCAAATGTACGTTATAGTTAAAAAACATGAGCTGCTTTAAATAAGTAGCAAAATGTAGTCATTAGTTAGCATCTATTATGAGACATAGAAGTTCATAATTCAACTCTCTACAGCTTAAACCTCATTGTACAGAAAAATAACCAAAATCTTCACACGATAAATATTGACCCTCAAAAAGTATTGTTCCATCTGTCATATATTGAACGATAAGTCGATATAGTAATTATCGTGACAGGCCTACATGCAAAACATTATGTGTGGTCCTTGACACTATTCTAAAAAAAAAAAAAAGCATGGGCACCTCATGTTTAGAACAACATGCTGTTGCTAAATGGGAGATATCAAAATGACTATTGTTTGTTTTTAGGGGAAAGTAAAGACGTGAAAGGAGATGGCACAACTTCAGGAAGTAAGAAGTCTTCAGCCACTCGTATGGTGACCCGGCTGAGGAATCCAGACAGCAAACTCAGTCAGCTAAAAAGTCAACAGGTAGCTGCTGCTGTTCATGAAGCTAACAAGGGCTTCAAGGAGGGCAAAGAGGTGATCCCTCACTCTATAGCCACAAAAATCTCTCCTTATTTTTAAATTTTCATTTTGTAATTTAAAATATAAACGGTTATTAATAAGTAGTTTGTTTTTTTTAAATTACAATAGTAATGAAGTGTTTTTTTTTTTTTTTAACAATATAATTCACAGGTACTTGTTGTGAACGCACAAGGCGACATCACCCGGATTAGCACACGGAGCAGCAAAGAGGTGGTGATGAAGGGGACCCTCAGCCAGTTCTTCAAACTTGGTCAAGAGGGCAAATATAGGGTCTACCATAACCAGTACAGCTCCAATGCACTTTCTTTAAACAAGCACCAGCACAGAGAGGTACTACAAATCCAGTCAACATTGTGATAAAATAGTTAATAGTCTTAAAGTCTTCAATTATTTCTTCTTCAGGACCATGACAAGAGACGGCATCTGTCCCACAAGTTTTGCATGACTCCTGCAGGGGAATTCAAATGGAACGGGTCTATCCACGGATTTAAGGGTCTGACTATTTCCACTCTGAGACTCACCATCATTCAACTGGAAAACAATGTCCCTTCTCCATTCATGCATCCCAACTGGGCCTCACATAGGTATACTGTTCACTAAAAAGTAACAAAACTACGTTGGCAAGAAATTATTGCTAGCTCCAATTTTTTCTTGTGTATTTTGCCAGAACCAACTGGATCAAAGCGGTTC